>WHPZ01586544.1:24974-46542 GCA_016617965.1 Macrosiphum rosae | reverse complement strand
GGTTTCGTAATTCAAGTAATACGGCTTATTGAAGTGGCTTACAGTAAAAATACCTATTATAAAAATTGTAGAGTAGAACTTTTTTTACAATCGTAAGAAGCCCGATATTTTTATTAATTAGCTAAATAATTAATCAATAAAAAATTTAATAAACCGTTATAATTTACCATGCAATATTGGACGATTGGAACAAGATATCAAAAATCGGAAGAAACTTTTCAAATATTTGTCTAAAAAATATTTTTATGAAATAATATGCACTAACGACTGTAAAAAATCAACTATATGCCAAATATGACTTTACACCCAAAACATGCAAAAACATGCACTATCAAACTTCATATTATTATTACTATTGTTATGAAACGTATTTGTATCTCAGTTAGCATGTTTTCCTGTGTAGCAAAAAAAAAACATGTAGATGCATGAACTTAAGAGCCCTGTATATGAGTAATGGAAAAAATAAACAGGTGTAACAGAATAAAAACAAACATATATATTTGAACATTTTTAAATGCGGTCAATTTTTTTTTTTAATTTTCATTGTGTACCAAAATAAACATCCGCATACAACAGAACAACAAAATACAATAATATTATATAAAATAGTATACACGAGGAAAAATGGTATATTGTATATACATTAAAAATATTAATTAATTTGTATTTATATAATTTAAAAAAAAAATAATAATAATAAAATTTATTTAATCTAAAATAATAAAAATTTATGAAATTTGGGTTAGTTGTTTACAAGATCACTATTTTTTTATCATTGCATATATTATAACCAATACAAAATATATATCAGATCTGTTGAGTGGCGAATAAAAAAAAAAAAACAAGTATAGTACAAATTACAATAAAATATAAGTATGAATTTATTATAAAAATAGTAGCTTCTAGACAAAATGAATTAATACTGAATGCTAAATAAATATATATATATATATGTGTGTTTATGATATGAATAAAAGCAGTTATTTTTGTAGGTATTTATAATATTCAAATTAATTAGTCTAAGAAAAAATGTATCACTATTTTGAAAGTTTACTTATAACTCGAATTAAAGCACCATTCTCGTCTTTTAACCTCTGATTTTCTTGGCGTAACAGTTCCATTTGCTGTAAAAATGAATAACATTAATTATAAATAAGAAATCATAAACAAATTCTGAATATTTAAAGAAAATCAAAATAAGCTTTCTACAGTACAACATAAAACTGTTAAGTTTAGCAAAATTTAAGCTAATGTGGTTTGTTTATTTAAATTAATGCAAATTTTGCATTTCTAACAGTTAAGCATTTAACTGATTAAGCATATTTATTTTAAAACAAGGTTTCAACGTTTGAACAAAACACAATATTAAGCTGAAAATTAAAATCTAAAATAAATAATAAAACAGAAGTTAAACAAATAATATTTAGAAAATAACTACACAATGTTTATTATCACAACATAGTTTTAGAAACATTTTTAAAAACAAAACTCTGTTAGATTTACAACTATTAAGTTATATTAGACAATATAACAAGGAACCTTCATCCGCACATGGTGTCTCATCATACTAACGTACATTGGAGTAAATTTGGGTACTCAAGAATCTATTTTGTGATGTCATTTTCAATAGTATGTATTGACTTGGCCTATTAGCCTAAGAATATTAACAGGAACGATCGATAGGCATTTATTGATAATTCAAATTTAAAGATAACTATATGAGTTATATAACTATATATATATAAAATATTACAATTTTAATATGCTCATAACCCGCTTTAAAATACAAATATCAATAAAAGCCTAAAAGAGATTAGAAAATATTTTATATTCCATATTATACCAAATAACTATATACTAAACAAGTGGGTAGTGTATTCGTTTTAACCATAATGAGATTTATAAAGTATGATCATTGAAAAAGCTCAAACAAGTTTTATACACAATTGATGAAACAAAAATTAATTGATTAGTAGACCAACTGGAATGGGAATTCACAAACACACTGAGCATAAAAACAGCACACATCACAATTCAATGTCGCACATTATCTACATACATAAAAAAAAAATGAAGTGTTCGCATTATCAGGTATGAGTAAGTTTAGAAACGACTCTGGTAAGGGCTCTGTTCTCAGTTCGGAGCCGTTCATTTTCTGCTTTCAACTTTTGCAATTGCTAGAGAACATAAACTCAAGTGTAAGCTCTAAATATTTTCTAGCACAAGTAGCAACATTGATAATAAGTCTATTTTTATTTGTAGACTGGCCTAGACATTTATTTTATTTGAATTCTCTCCATCGACAAAAAAATAAAATACACAATTACCTTGAGTTCCTCTTCCATCTCTGACAGTTTTCTCTCCATGGCCCGCCTTTCACGTTTTTCCGTTTCCGATAATGTCGTGCTTTTTCCAGCCTGAAACATTCATTTGAGTCATCAACAAACAAGAATATTATTAATGACAGTTTAGGTTCGTTTGCAGTGATTGCTAATAATGTTTCTTACATTGGTCGATTGTTTTTCTATAGTAATTTTTGCTTCTAGTAGGTCTTCCTCAGTCTTCTGTAACTGTCGCCTCAATCGTTCGTTATCGACGACTACTTCTTCGTACAACTGAATCGATACAGAATAGTGAACAAACAGAATATTATTAATTTAACGCGACAATATTAATACTCACAGCTTTGTAATCGATGTCGCCGTTTTCAGAACACGAGCCGGGAGAATTTGCAGCACTACTGTGTTTACTGTCTAGTGACGACGATATTGAACCGAGCCGCGACGTCGGATTCGATTTGGTATCTCCGCCGCTCTGAAACCATAAGGCAATAAGAAACAAGGAACAAACCAACAACAGTGAAATATTAATTTCGTAAATACAGTGACAGTAAAACACCGATAACGATGACACACGTCCTTGATGGCGATTTCGGGATTTTTCAAAGGGAAGGGAATCATGAACGCCTGCAGACATTTTTCTAGGGAGTATGAGGAGCAATCTTCAATATTTATATTTTCTACCCAATATATAATATAATATGAAAAGTATTGCCATTACGTCTCTTTTGTCCGATTTTCAAAAGACATGTTCTTAGGTATTCATTGTCGTTGAGGAAAATCGATAAAATAAAAAATAACCACAATTCACAAAAGTTAAAACAATATTATAATAATATGCAATATGTAATCAGTTGACGATCCACATGCACTGTATGTGCAATTCATAACTACGTAATTTTCAATAAATTCCTTGTGTTTTTAAAGGTTTTCTTCAGTGGGTTATTTTTAGATATATTATAAGTGACGAAATCACATGATTTATTCGATTTTTAATCACTACAACTTCAAATGCACGGGATTATTTTACACTAATTCCTATGAACACAACCTACTATTTTAGATTTTTATTAAATAATTATTATAATTTTTATTATCGTCTGACTAACCATAAGGCACTAATGCACTACAGGCAATCAAATTGAGAGCAAATGTTTTCAAAGAGCGGTTTGCGTTTGGGCGAATTTTTATAAAATGCAATGCGTTTGGGCGAGTGATTTTAAAACATTGTAATGTGTTTGTGAGATCTTTTTTAATATCCTGGGATGCTGTATTTTATCAATCCATTTTCTCTCATTTTGTCAAACTTGGGATGTCCATGAATTCCACGGGTATGATTAAAAGTGGATTGTTCTTTTTGTGTGTGTGCGATTAAAAGTTGAAATGATGCGCCATATTTAGATTGATATAAAATTCCCTATAGATTTTATCTTAATCTTTACAAACTTACAATTTTATCTTTTATATTGTATTATAATCACCCGAACATATTACTTTTATTATGTGGGTTAAAAGGTAATTCGCCCAAACGCATGACGCCCGTTTTAAAAGGCACCCAATATTAATATTGCCTAATGTCTATTATAATAGAACAATATGGAAGCTATTATCTCAGTCAAATAAAATAAAACTCCTTACACCAAGTTAGAGGGTAATAGGGTAATAATAATCCACACTGGTGGGCATCACTCCTCACGCTATTCATGTTTTTACCTTCTTTGTTATCGAATTTACTTATTGTTTTATATAAATATTACAGGTTGTAAATACTTATTTTTATCTAATGGAAAAAAAAATTAATTTTATTATAGATAAGTGAAGCATGTTTTTGGGCGAATTGCCTTTTACCCATCTAATAAAAACGTGTTTTGGCGAATTCCTTACATTATGTTTCAGTGAGTATCATACATACAATATACCAAACACATAAAAGATAAAATTATAAAGATTAAGATAAAACTAAACTCGTTATAGTGTTAGTTAATAGTTATTAGTACTTATTACTAAGGCCCGGATGTTGATGACTTTTGCATCTTTGTTTGGAACATCATGGACGATGGTTTCATAGTTTAAAATGTATTTCAATAACATCGGTACGAATCTAAACCAACTCATTTTTATTTTGCATTTTAGTGTAATTTTAGATTATGATTGGAACTGTGATGTATTGATTTTACAATGATGTGTGTTTTTTAAATTTTTTTTGTGTCTGTCATCACCTTTTAGGACAGTAAAAGGGCTTAGATTTTCCTCAACAGTATGTTTTCTGAAAGGAAAGTGGATCTAGTTGGTACTTTGGGGGGGGGGGGGTCAAAAGTATAATTTTTCCAGTAGTTTTCAAAAGTGCCGTGAAAAACAAAAGAAAATTTCAGGGAATTTTTATGCAAAATCTGTTTTCGGTTTTTGGTGCTACTCTAAAAAAAATGACCGTAGGTACATGAAATGTTGACTGAATGTTTATATTAGCATTTTCTATACACCATAAAATTTTCCAAATATTTTGACTTATTTTGAGCTGTTTACGGATATTTTCAGTTTCAATTTTTGTAGTTTTTTTTTTCTATAAATATCAATAAAATTTTATTTGTCGGTTAAAAAAGCTTAAAAATTTAATTGAAGGCGCCTAGTATATTATTTCAAAGGCAGATGAAAAAAATAAAAAACCAGTCACAATTTTTTTTATAAGCATTTTAAGTTCAAATATTGACAAAATACGTAAAAATTATGAAAATTTGCAAATTATTTTGAGTTAGAAATTCATAAAAAATGTTCTTTTTAAATCTAAGATTTGAAAATGTAATGCAAGATTCCTAATAAGTTTGTTTGCTTTTATCAAAAAAAAAAAAAAAATGTCTACAAGAAACTCAAATTAAATTTTTATGAGAGGTTGGAAATTCATATTTTTACAACATTTGATATTCACTCGATTTCTCATTTAACGATTTTCTTATTCTATTGTAATTAAAAAACGAATGACTGTAGATACTTGAAAATTTCACTGAATGTTTATATTAGCATTTTCTATACACAATACAATTTTTAAAGTATTTTGACTCTTTTTGAACTGTTTACGGACATTGTCAGTTTTCAATTTTTTTAGTTTTTTTTTTTATAAATATCAATAACATTTTATTTGTTAGGTAAAAAGCGTGAAAATTTAATACAAGGCTCCTGATATATTGTTACAATAGCAGTTGAAAAATATTAAAAATACATAGGCACAATTTTTTTTTTATAAGCATTTAAAGTTCAAATTTTGACAAAATTTATCACGTTTAAAATTTAATAATAATTTTGTAGTTAAAAATTTATAAAATGTTCAACTTTTATAGTTAAGGATTGAAAATTTAAAACAAGATTCCACATAAATAGGTTATATATAAATTACTTTAGGTATTCACCTTAATATCATAAAATATACTTAGTAATATCATAGGCTGACTGACCGTTTTCGCTCAGAATCGTTTTTCTTATACAATGATGGTATATCATTGAATTCAAATTGAACACCATCCATTACAGTGACCCACTTGTAACCTATTGTACAGCAGAGCGACATCCACTTACCCACCTTTTTTACGTTGTAGTAAATTTTTACCAATAATTTTATATTCAAATCGAATAAAACACAACTTTATTACGTCAACTTTACGTTACTATAACGCGGTAAACGCATACTGACGGTATGTTTATAAACGGGAATTTTTAATTTTAACTTCAACAATTTTCTGAGAGGTAAGTATGTAGGTCATTAATATATAACAATTTTCAAGGCATTTTTTTTTGTTTTTTTATGTCATAAATGTATCTTTTTTAGAGCATTAACATTTTGGCCCTAGTTACTACGGAGGTTAGTGTACCAAATATGGATATGAAATTGAAAACATTTTTACTACAAAATAAAATAAACTGAATTTTGATTTAAAATTATGTTTTTAGTGAATTTAACCACTAGAAAAACACATCTTGTCGTTTACCCATGAAATTCACGGATAATCCGCCGACTTCCGAGTCTGTCGTAATAAGAGGATTGATAAAAGCTCAACATATTATCACAGGATATTAAAAATAGTCGCCTAAACACAGCAATTTTTACAAACCAGCTCAAACTCATACCGCCTAGACGAGTGCAACCCATATATCAATATATTATGGACTGCGCATCACCCATACCAATATACCATGATATAGGTTTCGTGCAAAAGCACACATTTTTGGTAAGAACCAAGAGATAGTCAATACCTGTGTATATGATGGGACCTAAAGTGAATGCTATCATTACTCCTTAATCTGGCACCGATTTATGGGTAGATAATACATTCAATCGTAATTCACAATACGAAGACTGATAGGTAGATGACTCGTTATATTTAAAATGGTCCCGGAATTTTTTCTGTACTTGACGGAAGTGATAAAATTGATTTTTATTTTAATTTAACTGTTATTGTATTTATTCAGTATTACACAAATCATCCTAAACACACTTTATGTAACCGGCTTGGTATAATATATTATCCTACAAGTTTAGTTCGCTTACCGCGTAACCCTCGGATCCGTAGCTCTTACTAGACGCCAACGAGTTTGACGAGTCGAATCTGGTCAGCGGACTTTGGTAGAAGTTTCGTTTGAGGGAGGTGTGGGGGTGGCGGGACGATGGTGAGGCGTGCGAGTGGCGGGACGACGGAGAGGCGTGCGAGTGGCGAGAAGACGAAGAGGCGTGCGAGTGGAGCGACGAGGACGGGGACGCTGTCCGGCCAGAATACGACGACGACGGGGCGATGGTTAGGCCACCGTATCCGGATGCGGTGCCGCCGTACGTGGACGTGGAATATGAAGGAATGGTGGACGAGTAGGACGACGTGCCGAGATAGGGCGCGGACAGGCCCAGGGACGAGTACATGGCGCTGTTCCGGGACGGAGAACTGTAAACACTCCTGGGCCTGGCGTAAGAGGACGTCGACGAGGACGACGGTCGGGACTTTCGGATATTGTTGGTATAAGAGCTCATGGTGAATCTGCGAGGTGATGAGACGCGGCTGAGCGGGACTCGTTCACCGGCGGACAACGTGCGGCGAAGTACTGAAGGCTGAAATCACTGCGCCGCGGCAAAGACTGGCGCACAGCAAATAAACGACGTGTCGCGTGGAGCAGAGGCCGCCGTATATACAGTGACCGTGATCTATTTTGGGGTCTAATGAAAAGGCCCGGTTTAAAAAAACGTGCCCTTAGCTGCGGCGTGTAGTACGCGGTATATATTATTATTATTATTATTATACGATTATTGTTGTGGACGTTTACGATGTACGTAGCCGAACGCTCGTGGGAGAGGGTCACCCGTGGCCAGTGGACGACAAAGTGCGGCGGCGGCGTTCATGTTCGGGGTAATAATAAAAACTTTTATTTTAGAAATCGCGCATGTATTGTTTTTAATTCGTTTAATACGGCTTTGATTTGACGGAAGCCAACTTTAAAATAAAAATAGAATTTTACTACGGAGAACATTAGCTGAATCGAAAATAGAATTGCATACATATGCAATAGAGAAGGCGTTATTTGACATAGGACTGACTTATTGTAGCCGTTCTAAATAAATGATTGAAGGAAAACTTAAAGTTGCCAAAAATATCAAACGACACATTACTCATTAGTCAAACTTTTCACCGTACATCCAAAAACAATAATTGGAAAAACCCCAAATTTTAAGTATTATAATAATAATAATTTTTTTTACTTCATTAAACTTGTTCTACATACATGACTGCTATTATGCATTGACATAAAAACACTTTATTTATAATAATATGACAACCATTAACCAAAGTGTTATCCGTAGTCTCAATATACAAACTTATTTTTTTTAAATTTAAATTTAAAAATATAATATACCATTATAACAAACATACCTCTCCGATACTATCATCGGTACCGCCACAAGAAGAGGTATCTTGTCTGTCTGGATCAATTTCGTCCAAATCAACGTGAACCACTCCGGTAGATCTTCGCTTCGGCCTTTTCCTTCTTTGTATAACTGCTTGAGTGGCCTGGTGATTGCGGAATTCATTTTCTTTATCTTGATCTGTATAAAAAGAAGAACATCAAATACATACTTATATTAAATCAATAAAATCAAAACATGATTCCTTCAATAATTAGTAAGCTACATGAGGATAAAAATGGAATTTAACTATGAACTTAACACACATTTACTACACTATTTACACTTAGTGGAATGTGTACTAAATTAAGTAGCTTATGAAGCTAGAAAACAAAGATAATGATGAGTTGGATATTGGCCAGAATTCACATTCAATATTTATATATATACATCATAACACCAATGACGTCAATTAGATGTTGTATAAACTTAACAAAAATCACCTTTATCGTCAATTTCTTTAGGTGAAGGACGCCTTAATGGTAACGTGACAGTTGTATCTGCACTAGTATCAGGAGATGACGGAATGTGTGACTTTGTTGGAGGTTTTGGAACTGCTTCATTAGATCTAGCATCTTCAAGCAAAAACTGTAAAATTCAAGTGAATTAAACATGTAATTAAAAATACGTAATAAAATTAAGATTAAGTACAGAAACACATCAACACAGTGCAAAGCACATTATTAGACATAGCAAAAAACAATACAACTCTAGAGCATTTTAAATCATCAAAAAACTAACAATTCAAACGGGACCATAAATTCCTCTACACACAGAAATGTCAACAAACCTTGCTGCCGTTTTCGACCCTAAGTCTCCAAGACGGCCTCCGTTCCAAACAGCTATCTGGCATGTTAGATGGAATATTTCGGGGCAATGGAGTAATTGTAGCCGTAACAGTTACATGCTCTTCTTTTTTAGCCTGACAAATTATTAAACTAGATAGTAATAATGACGTATAATAGACAATAGTACCTATTAAGAAGAAGGTACCTTTAAAGTGAGTAAAAATTCCCAAGATGTAATTTAATATCATAATTAATTAATTTTTACCACATATAAAAAAATTATATGTACATAAGTTTCAGATTGCACCAATGAATAACTATGCATCAGTGAATCACTGTTATAATTCCTAAAACTCATTAACTCGTGATACCAATTATTTATAATTTTATTTGTATAATGTTAAATAAAAATGTTTTGATAAAAAAAAAAAAAAACACAATGTATACTGTTTACAGAGCTTAGAATATTTTTAAAATACAATAATGGGTTTCCTTTGAAAATTGTTTTTATTAATTTTTTATTTTATCATACATATTTCAAAAAATAAGAATTTTACTTCATCAAAAGGTAAACTAAATTATTATATAGTGTAAAACTGTTAAGTGTAAACACTATATACTTTTTAATGATGTACTATGTAGCTAGAAATAGGTTATGCTATACAACTTTTCTATTCAAAGGTTAAGATAATTAAATTTGAATAAAAGGTTTTGAAAATATTGTGTTCTGATTAATATTATAAAATATAAACTGTAAGTGGATGATACAATTAATATAAATGTAAAAAGAGCTACTTAAATTTGGCATTGATTTAATTTTAAAATAAATTTTATGTGTAAAGTAAAATTTCAATTGAATTTATTATTTTAAACAGTTTTCAAATTCATAAGAAATGTAAGTATAATGTATACATAATATATTTAATGTATATTTTTTGGTAAAACTGTTCTAGTATGAAAATGTTTTTATGATTCTAAAATTAACACCGTAGATGTTTTATTATATTATACTTGTTTTTATTTGGAACTAAAAAATGGGTCATAAGAATATTGAAATTTAAAACTTTCAATATTTTGGCAAATTTTCAAAATTTTGGTATACATGAGCAATACAATATATAATAATTTGTTTTATAAGTGATTGTTTATAATGACAACTTAAAAATGAATACCTAAATCTTACATTTGCAGTAAATTGTTTGGTATATGATAAACATGTGATATCAAAGAAAGTGTATAACTTGTGGAATTGTATAATTTATTAATAATCATAAATGTATGACTTTATTACGAGAAAAGTAAAATTAAGATCTGAGGGAAAAATTCCATAAAATAAATAATTATACACCAGCAGAAATAACAGCAAAATGAGAATAAACCTAATAAACAATGTTCTTTGATTTGTAGTTTGTGGTTTATATTATTAAAATATAAATACCTATCTTAAAAGTAAACACAAATCCACTGAGGGTAGATCAACAATTTATTATTTAGAAATTCTATTTGAGGGTTTTTAAATTTTAAAGTTTTTATTTATATAATATATATTATTATAAATTATAAATTTTGAAGTGATGAATTATGATGTAAAATGGTAAATAAGTTTTTAATTTTAAAAGTTAATGTAGATTTATAGTATACATAAAAAAGGTTGGCAGGTCTAATTATGTTTAAATTATACCATTGGATACATCTAATGCAGTAAAGCCCATAAGTTTTGTCTCCGTCTTACAAACATACAACATAGCACTTTTTGTTAAGTGAAAAATTGAAAAGACATTGTTTAATATATAATATATAATTACAAAAACTGGTTTAATAAAAAAAAAAAAGTGAAGAAACCCTTCTGTATAATAGGCATCAAGAGTTCATTGAGTAAGTCACTGCAATCTATGTGTTAAATTTTAATTCAATGATAAATAAGTGTATAAGTAGGAAAAATGATTCTGAGCGGAGATAATCTGTGACCCTCTACATTTCTGAGGATATTTTATTAAATATTTATATTAATAGTTAATTATTCAATTAGTAATACGGTATGTTTAGCTAATTTTTGCAAAAAAACATATTGCATATTATATTAAATAATAAATAATAATAATTATAATCTTATTTTATGTAATATTACTAAGTATCTGTTATTAAATGTTAAGTAAATAGAAACATACCTTAGAACGGTGTAAAAAGGTTCATTGTATAAATAGCTTAAAATGAATCTAAAATATATTTTTTAAATTTTAGTGCTTTATAAATATAAAAATAAATAATGACAAAAGCTTGAATAACAAAAAAATAACTAAAATCGTTACTTTTCATTTAATATTATCCAATTTACAGTTTTATCAAAATTTAAATCTCAAATGTTTAAACATTTTGCAATTTATGTATTTTTAAAATTGTTGACAAAATGTAAACATTATTATCAACATTTATAGAAAAAACACTAAACATATTAGAACATTTCAACTTCCAACCTTCATTTAAAACGAATGTGGGTGCATATTCAACTTTTTATCTTATGTTTAGTAAGAAAAACTAATGAGAACATTGTAATAAATCAAAGGTTTATGATGTATATAAATAGCTCAAAAAGAGTTACATGTTTTCAAAATTATACTATGTCTAGAAAATGCAAGGTAATATAAATATTTTATGAATATTTTAAATCTACAATTATGGAATTTTTAAAAACTGTTGTGTTAATATTTTTGTCTTAAAGTTTAGTTTAAAAAAAAAAGTACAGGGATTTCTACTTTTAATCCCCCTAAGTATTTGAATATTTGACTAACTAGAATTCAATTTGCTTATAGATACCACTTTCAAAGTTAAAGATTGAAAACTACTGCTCTAAAACATGATAACAAAAAAAAAATAATAATACAACAAACACACAAAACACTTCTTTGTAAAACCAATGCATTCATCGCTCCGCTCAGAATCTAAATTCTAAAACATTAATATTATACTAGTATCAATGGCGGCTTGTGTATTTGTTCACGTGAACTATCTACCCAAACTCAAGAAAAATGGAAAACATAAATCATAATAATACAACTAAGTACTTTTAGTGTTACTAAGATTATTTTTAAAAATAAAAAAACATAAATTCAGAATATTATGAAAATAATAAAATATATGGATTGGTTTATTTCGATGGCCAAACAGCCGGACGGTTGTCAGCAACGGAATGGTATAGGTGTGTATTATAGAGGTGCAGTAGTGCACACAATTGCTGTGCACTTTCGTACAGTGTAAAAATTAAACATGTCAAAACACGCAGCTCGCGTTATAATGGAATTGATGAGCACATTGTGCACATTCGTTCTAATTAAATTGTTTTCAGCGAATTATTTTTGACGTCGCTGCGCCGTTGGGCGTTGGCATAGCCATTATAATTTATTTTTACTCTCATTCGTTTATTATATTCCGTTTATCAGCTGATAATATTAGTTGATCATTATTGGAAATTCAAAACAACAATAGTGTTTCTGTTTAAAAGTAAAAACAAAATAAAAGCTAATTGGTGAATAACTAAAATTTGTAAAAAATTATTTAATACAATTTATAATATATATATATATATGTAATATTGGTTCTATTTGTTTTGGATGTGTTCTACTTCGTTAAAGGCCCACGAACCGCCATTGACTAGTATACAAATACTATAAAGTATAAACACATACATCTATGACACACTACACATTTATATATGTGTTTATTAAAAGTTAGCTTATAAAGATATAAGTATAAACTATAAAACAATTATACATAAAGTTTGAAACAATAGAATATGTAGTGTTTTTCAAAATTTAAAATCCTTTTTTGTATAAGTTTGTCAAAATTGTAATTGCCAATGCCCATAAAATTTAATGTGACTACCAAGAACAACTAATTAGAATTCACTTATTACCTTTTCAAGCCTTAAATATTAAAATTAAGAATTTTATGAATATTTAACTACAAAATAGTTTTGTAAATTTTCACAATTTGTCAAAATTTGAAATTGTAAAGTTAAAAAAAAATTCTAACTAACTGTATTTTTGATATTTTTTAATTTCTTTAAAAACATAACAACTTTACATTTTTTGAATTCTTAGATAATTTTAGCTACATTAATTCAAAAATAATTTTTAAAAATGTATTGTTTTAATTGGACAAATTTCAATTGTTTATAAATAACTCGAAAAGAGCAAAAATTGAAAATTTAATCATGTTTAGAAAATGGTATAGAATAATCTGGATCCAAATCTACCACTAACCGCAAATAATATTTAAGTGGGTTTCCTGATGTGAAAATTACTACAGACAAAAATAATACATCTTAGTAATCTTGGTAAAATCAATAAAATCATTGATGGGCTCAAAATCTAAAATACTACAGGATTGAACAACAATTTTATTTTCAGATTGAAAATGTACCAGGATTGTCAAGTTATACATATTATAATATATTATATTGATATAAAATTATTTAATTGCAACTGATTTAAATCCACTAGATTTTAAAGGATAAAAATGGGTAATAAATACATTTTTATATAAACATTTTACTTACGTGCGGTGTTCCAGTATTGTTTGTGGAGTTATTATTTGTTTCCACTTGAGAGTTGCTTAATTTGCTTTTGCCAGTATCCTGATTTTTTTGCTTAACAATTTGTTCAGCAGATTTTAGTTCTTCTAAAGTCACTCCTTGAGTGGAACGTCTAGTTTCTCGAACACGTTTAGCATGTGCTTTTCGTTGAGTTTCTGATTCGTCATCTCTAACCGGAGGAACAAATGACCTAAATTAAAAAAAAATCTTATATTAATGTTATTATTAAGAATGTATAATTCAAAAAATATTAAATTGAATACACAATGCTAGTTCAAAATGTACAAAACAAATATTGATAATGTGGTTAGATAAAACATAACTCAAGTTTTATTTTAAATATAAATTAATAACTATAGAACTCGGAATCCATCACATAATATTAAATTATCAAAATATATATAAAATATTTTACATATTATAGTATTAATAGTTATATTAATTTAATCAATAAATATTTTACAACTTAATTATAACAGTACTCTTCAGACTATAAGTAAACAATATTAGACCATTATATGTCAGCTTCAAGGGCATCCATCAATCAGAACATAAGGGGGTGACAATATCATAAAAAAATACCTAACTAAGAACCAACCAAATTGATTTTATTAAATAACAGAAAACAACATAAATAAACAATGTACCTATATAATAATATGTCATATATTATAATATCATCAGTAAAAATAGTTTATTATTTACAACAACCAAAAAATTACAATAATTTCGCATTTGTCTAGGGGGTGACATGTCACCTTCTTACACCCCATATGGGCGCCCTTGGGCAGCTTTAACTAAAAATGTATTAGTTACAATTTTTAAGTTTAAATAGCTGGTTCCGCTCTGTTATAGAGTATACTTTGTCATTGAGTAAGTCACTGTAATGGATGTTTTCAATTTGAATTCAATAATAAATCATTGCATAGAAAATGATACTGAATGGAAATAATACTAAGTATAATCGATTCTGGATTTGTATTACTATTATAGTTTGTATAATATTTTATGCTATTTAGCTATTATTATAATATTTATATGGTAAAAATAAATTTTTTCCAAAACCATAGAATTGATTATATTATCAATTATTATAATAGTATATATTTATCATATATTATTGTTATTAACTTTAAGTTAATAAAAAATTACAGTAGAAGGGTACGAATAGGTTAGGAAATCACCCTCAAAGTTAAATATTGAAACATTTTATAGTAGATAAAATTATATACACAATACACATACACAAAAAAAATACACATTTATCACTCCACTCAGAATCTAAAATAAAAATTATAAAATTTTAACAAAAGTACACTATATTACTTCAAAATCAAGGAAATCAAAAGATTTTTTGATCAATGAAAAATGTTGTTTATACTTTAATTGGTTGGTAATTAATTAGTACAAATATTAAATTAAAAGTAAAATAAAATGGTTTTATGGTGGTGAGAGGTTATGTTAAACTTAAATTAAATTTCTTATGTGTTTTTAACAACTTTGGCTCTTTCAATTATTATTTATTATTATAAAATAAGAACTACTAAAATAGTATTACCTATATTTACTTATTAGTGATTATATAAGAATATTCTACTTAGAACTTCCAATATAATAATTAAATATTTAAATTATTATAAATCAACAATAATCTAATATTTATGTTTGGATTCCAAAGCTCTGGTAAAATTAAATATGTCAATAAGCGGATGCCACAGAAATAATGTTATTTCATAAACCAAACAATAATTTACTATTCCAAGAACAAACTTGAAAAAGTTTTTAAAGATGTTCCCGGGGACTATTTTATGGGTTGTTTCTGATTGTTTCTGTTGCATTTGGAGACCACTGATAAATGCTTTGACACCACTAATAATATTAAACATAATTTATTGCTAGCTTTACATTAAATCTAAAAATATGATTAGATAAATTAAAATATATGGAATAATGTAAATTACTTAAATTGAAAAAGTTCTCATAATAAAGCTAAATTAAAACTTTTCTTTGATTTAATAAAAAAAATTAATAGAAATTTTATTTATAATGATTACACAATTAGAAAATGTATTTGTATTTATTTAATTTATTGAAATATTAGAATATTATTAAATTTTTTTTTCAATAAAATCTAAACATCATACAAACATAAAATTATATTTTCCATTTGCCGCCTAGCTACTGCCTATGCCACTGATATAATATACAGGTGTGTGTTTATATTGAAGTTGACAAATATTCATTGAAATAACATTTAAATAATATGTTTTTTTTGTGATTCACTCTGAACATTCTTAATTTATTAATCATTTATCAATAAATAAATATACTGTTTGTAAGTAGAATAAACAAATACTTAGATTAATATTGTATTACAAAAAGAATATATTCTATTATAAAATTCAATTATTGATTTTAGATTATTAATCATTATTTGTTATTGAGATAATATAACAAAGTCAATAAGTGAATTCCATTATTTTTGTTTATGGTCATATAGATTAACTATAAAAAAAAATAATACAATTCCGCATCCATCTTGGACATTCTTGATGCTTTGGACTTTGGTTGACAAAGTCAAAATTTCATTGGTTATTTAAGTTATTTTAAGAAACACTTCATCAACAATTGTATTTATTAATTTACTTTGAATCTAGTTACCTAATCCAAAAAATATTATGAATTTTAATAAATATGGATATCTAATACAGTAATATATTCTGAAACAGAATTATATTATGAAAATATTAAATAGAAAAAATTTATAGATGAGGACCATACTTAAAAACTATGACTTAACCAATATATCAATCTCTAATAATCAGTGGCGGCTCCTGGTTTCTGTTGGTAGGGATGTGACTTCAATATGATATCTCGTCATAAGTATAAAAATTGAAATATATAATACATAATATAATATTACTTTTTAATTTTAAATGATATTTGTCAAAGTGGCTGCAGTAGAAAACAAATCTATAATATTAAGTCAAAAGGTTGTATAATAATATTGTAGTAAACTATTATACTTGTATAGAAATATTGATATGGAAACAATATATTAATATGTCTAAAAATACTAATAGACAATAGCACCGACAATGATGAGCAAATACGTATTTAATTTAAAAAATAAATTACCTACTATAATAATATTTTACCCAAATGGACGACACTGCTGGTCGTCCAAAACGCATACATAAGATCGGGGTTCAAACTACCCAAACTCACAAGATTATGCTTCTTCATTCAGAACAGCTCGAATTACAATATTTTTCGTCCAAAGACTGCAATTGTACCTGCATACGCTCCTGATTTCTGAGAGAAACAATTCAATGTTCACATACGACAAAAAGTATTATAGTCAATATACTTTTATTCAAAAATTGGAGTATTAATAAAAATTCTATTTCAATTTGTATAAAATGTATTTTCTCATCCAAGCCACAAGCCGCCACTGCTAATAATACTAAGTATAGTGTCAAAATTCATAATTTTTCACTCAATTTTTGTAAAATAATAGTTTGTAATTTTTGTAGAAATATAATATTATTGTTCATCATTATTTAGTATTAAATATCTATGAAAAACAGACTAATATATTATTAGATGTGTAATCAGTATAATGTTTAGAAACTTTTTGTAACTAAATTTAAGTATAAAAGTATATACTATAATAAAAAAAAATATCCTATCTTCAATTTAATTCAGAACTATTATCTAAAACAAAAAGTATAAACATTTCTTATTAAAATTTTACCTGCGAATATTGGGAGTTGGATGTGTTGTATCATTTGAATTCAAACTGCTCTGAGCAGTTGCTAAATTTGTTTGATCGTCTCTAAAATTACTTTTGTTCCGCCTAAAAATAAAAAAATAAAATCAATTTTATCAAATAAAAAGTTTTAGTAGGTGTTGTGCACTACACTAACATGTGTCAAAAACATGTACCTTCTCAATTTATAATTTCAGAAATTACAACTTTCAAATATTAAAATATTCATATCATCAATTTACAATACCTTGATAGAGGTTTTTCCTTTAATGAAGCAGTTCTCATAGGAGGTGAAGCACATGCTGTAGATGGAGAAGGATGTATAACTCCCCACAAGTTACCTTTAATTTTAGCACGTAACTCACAATAACGTCGATAAAACCTGCTCAAATACAGACACACAAAGCGTGCAAACATAATTATGTTAATTCACACATTCTACATTTAATACTTCAAACATATATTATTAGTAACTGAATACATAAAATAAGTTACTACTAAGATAAACTTGTAACCACATAATATAATAAATACTAAAAAAAGAAAAATTAGGGATGTCCTGCACGAATGTTTTAACTCAGTCTTACTAAAACATAACATGGACAATTTAATATTCATGTTAAAAGCAAAATTTGATATGTTATGCATTGGTAAAATGTAGATAACACAAACGGCAATGGCATAGTTATGGTTGATGTTGGGGATAGATCCCCCCTCCCAGAGCTTTTAGATTTTGAGTGGATCAATAAATGCATTGTTACAATGTGTTTTTCTAAATATTTTTTGTTTCTGTATTTCTGTAATTTGATGATGGCTTTTTATAGAAAATTGAATATAGGTTGTACTTTTAATAGGTAGAAATTTAAAAAACACAGAACTGTTTTAATTAATCAAGAAAAACAAAAAACATTTTTTTTATGAAAAACCAGTCTGACAAAACAACTTTTTTGGTCTTAACTCAATTTCACCAATTTTTTATTATATCATATTCTATATATGATATAATTTTAAAACATATTGTTTTTTTGAGCTTCTTTTAAGCTGTTTATAAACATTTCAAATTTTTAATTATTTTTAATGTTTTGATATAATATCTATAATTTTTTTCTATAGGTCAAAAACCTTGGAAATTTAATTTAAGGGTCCTCGTAAGTTGTTATAATAGCAGTTAAATTATTAGAGATACATAGGAACGGATTTATTTATAAGCATTTAAAGTTCAAATTTTGACAAAATTCGTCAAAATCTTCAAAATTTACAAATTATTTTGTTGTTATAAATTTATAAAAAGCTCAATTTCTATAGCTAAGGATTAAAAGGTAGAGCAAGGTTTCTTATAAGTATTTCATTGTTCATACTGTTACCAAAAAATATAGCTATAAACAGTTTTAATTTCAAATTTCAAGTTAACACGTTGTGAGTGTGTGGTTTATGGCTTTTATATATATAATAAATTAAAAAAATATGTTGTAATAATGTGTTTCAAAATGTTCAGTGTGCAGTGGTGTGTATATAATATATAAAAAAAACAGAGCTATATGATAGTTGTAGGGGAGGGGGGCAGTCTCCACCTGGCGTTTATTAAAAACAATTTTCCAACCTGCCCTATAAGAGGAAAAAAAAGCTAAAAACACCCGGAAAGTCTCAAGGAATCTATTGATAAAACAGACATTTATTTTAAATGAGTTACGTTGTTTCTGAGATTAGCTGTTATTAAAAAACTCATTTCACATTTATTCATGTAGATTATAGAAATTATTTTATCATTGGTAAATAGTTAGGTTGAATCAATCAAATTAAATTTAACTGCAAAATAGTTTAGCAAATTGTTGTGAATTTAATGAATTTTGGGTACTGGTCTAGTTGACCCCCGCCACTCAAGTTTAGTTGACGCCCACCACTTACATTTTGTATTTTCAATAACCAATAATTTAGGTATAACTGTATAAGTCTAGTTTAACAGGCACCTTTTTTTTTGAAAAGGGTTGTTTTGACGAGTTAAGAACGATGGTGCAAAAAAAAAATTGCGGAAATGATTATTTTGGAAGTTATAGCCTCCCAAAGTTAACAATTTTACGTTTATGTAGTGGCGGGGGAATTGCCGTCTTGGCGGGGGTCAACTAGACCAGTACCGAATTTTGTAATAATTTGAACTTCAATCGCATATTAAAAAAAATTGTCTTATGTATCTTAAATGTATTTATATTGTTACAAAATCAACTTATGTGAGATCTTAAATTACATTTTGACCGAGCCTAAACATTGTTATCAACAAAATTCAAGAATATAAAATACCTATAAAAAGCTTAAAAATATTTTAAAGATTATACCATGTATACTATAGAACAACGATCGGCAACCGGCGGACCTCATAACTCTTGATTCATCAACACATAATACTTGATTATTTTATTTACTATAATAGTATAATATATTATTATATTATTTTATTATTATTATCAATAGAAAATGTATATTTCATTCAATTTATCAAACTCAGATTATGGTTGTATCATAATTCATTGCAAATATTTTATCGGGCAGGTAATAATATGTTATAATACAGTGTCTGCCGACGACCAAGTCACGGATAAACCAAATTATAGAAAACGACAGTGTTAAATTACATTTATTGCATATCATTGCTATCTACTGATACAATAATATTATTTGTCTGTTACCCCTATTTTCTACATAACAATTTAGTTTGTGTACATTCACTGGTGGATACAGTGCGTGTTTATTTTTATCCATTTTTCAGTAGGTATACCGCTAGTATATTCTGATATTTAATTTTAATTTTGTTGAAGGTTTTGTCAAGCTGTAAGCAACTGATAATTAATTTGGCTACGAAGTTTGGTTTGACATACATTTGTGAGGTATTATTTTCAAAAACTAAAAACCAATTTAAAAAAAAACTGTTTAAAGAAAATAAATGTAATTTTTGGCATTGATTTAAGGAGAATCATTTAGGCAATTTCTAATCTCGTCGTTACCACCCGAGATCTATGTGTTAGTCGTAAATGATCATAAATGTGTATGGCGTCCATGAGAGTCAATTGTAGAGGTACTGGGCTGTAGCGCCCACTCGCAAGCACACGTCAGTATGTAATATTGAGATCATGAAAAAATGTTTATTTTTCACTCAAACACACGATTCTAATTCAAACAATAACCTCAATTTGCATTTTGTCAAAATATTCTTTTTTTCCACAACATGTACGAGGGATCCATCGAGACACATTTTTAAAATTGTATTTAGTTAATTAAGTATATAAGTTGGAAATTCTGAATTTTTTACATTTTACAATTTAAATTACAAAAATTAAAAATGTGGCTCGATCGTTCCCTTGTATATATTGTTAATATTGCTTGTTAATATTTTCTCAGAATGAAAATCGTGATAATTGTCGACATGTATCATTGGAATTAAAAACCGTAGTTTTTGAAAAAAAGACGTGGTAGTGAGGCCCCTTAAATTACTTGGTAAATTATTATTATTATCATACAATATTATTATTATTATTATCCTAATATTGTAATTTTTTAATATAAATTAATAAATTGTAATAACTAGATAATTTTTTTATTTTTATACTGCTATTTTTTGAATATAAAGATTTGATAAAGATTTTTTTACTGGACCTCATTTATTTATTAGTTTAATTTTTAGGACTCCAATAGAAATTACTTGCCAACCCCTGCTATAGAAAATGGTAGAATATATAGGTGAAAATTTAAAGTATCTTTGATTATACATTAAGGGGTATGAATAGTATTGAAAAAAATCTATGAAAATGTACTTTTGTATTTCCAATAATATGGTTTATTGAGCAGTTTGAGAGTAAAAACACCTATTATCAATATTGTAGAAGAGAAGTTAATCTGTGCCTGTATAGAAGTCAATTTTTGATATTTGTAATTACTAAACTCAATAATTCAAATTCAAAAAGTAAAATATCACAAGTTTAGAGTTAAATATTGGACATTGAAAATAAGATATCGAAAATCGACTCCTATACAAGCCTAGATAAACTTCTTCTCTTCAATTTGTATAATAGGTGTTCATACTGTAATGTCACTCAGTAAGCTATATCATTGGAAATACGAAACTAAGTTTCAGTGTTTCACTAAAATTCACAT
>WHPZ01586544.1:5691-24924 GCA_016617965.1 Macrosiphum rosae | reverse complement strand
GTGCGGGTGTGCTCCACTATTTATTTTATACACAGTCACTCACACTAATAATCACTTACTACTCACACATTTACACGACCCGCATGCACACAATTAGAAAATTGCCCATACCGAACTCCTTAGAAACGGTCGGTATGCATGCCCCTTAATAAATAACAACATAATAACAAAATCAATTTTATCAAAAACTAGTTTTGGGTAAAAATAAAAATGAAACTCATTGTAAAATCAATACATTCATTGCTCCACTCAAAACATGCATTTTAATAACATCAACATTTTTATATAACATTCAATAATTAGGAATATTATAAAAAATAATATGTGATTTAAAAAATAAATAACCAAGCATCTTAAAATAGAAATATTGAATTGATTAAAATATACATTTGGAAAATAAGTTTAAATAGAAATAAAGTAAAATGTGTCAAGGTAATATAAGCCTCTTTACTCATAATAAATAAATAAATAAATAGTAATTTGGTAGTTTACATTGAGTGGTTGATGATATTAAAAATTTTTACAACTTTCTAGTAAATACACGTAAGCAAAAAAACCAAAACAATTTACATGTACTTGACTAAAATATATTTTTAAGGCATGCATAATATTAACATTTTTCATTAAAAATAGTGTAATATAATTTTTCATCAAATTTGTAAATAAACACAAGTTGAATATTGACACATTATACCTTTATGTGATTCATTAACTCATAATTAATTATGCTTAGTAGTTCTCAATTAACTTTTATTGCAATATTTAAACTATTATACCTACTTTATTAAGATTCCATTTTTTTTTAGTGTATATTTGGAATAATAAAATGCTTACAATTCAATAATTTGCATGCTTTAATGATTAATAAAGAATAAAAATGACTAACTTTTAAATTCATTTTTTCTAGATAAGTAATTTATGCACTAATATAAAACAAAATACTAACTTTTCATCAGACTCGAAACTTTGCGTTCTACGCAAAACAACTTCTGGAGGCTTTAATTCGTTATTGTCTGATGATGGGACAATAGGCTGTTTGAATTCTTTGGTTGTATTTCCTAACAATGTTAACAAAATTAATAATTTCTTTATTCTAACAAAGTATATTTAATAAAGTAAATCTTACCAATGTTATTTTCTGACGTCTGTTCAATAGGTGTAAGTTGAATTTCCACTTTTTGATGTATTGTGGGGTCATCCTTAATCTTAATATCATCTTCTTCCTCTTTAATCACTCGATTTCGATCTAATACGGTTTCCTTGTCCTTTTTCAGTGTTGATTTGTCATTACCGGATAGCCTGCTGATTGAAGATCTACATTGATTTTGTGATACAGAGCATCCAACAGGAATACAGAAGCAGAACACATAAAAAACATGCAAACAAGCAAAGAATAAAAAGCAATAAAAAAAAAAATTAACACAAGGTAGAAGAGAACCAGCCTAATATCAAATAATTAAATACTGAAAAAAGCTAAACACAAAAATCACAAAAAAAGCTATAATTTATAAACTAAAACTAACCTTCTTTTCTGATTCTGAGAATTTGATAATTTATTACTTATTAGGTAATTTTTATCTAATGCATCTTTATTTTGAGAAGCTTGTTTCTTTTTTAATTCATCAAGTAAATCTTTCATTTCTTCATCAGATACATCAAATGCTGTTTGACCCTTTGAAAAAATAAAACAGATTGAAGAAATTTTCAAGTAACAAAAATATTTCAAATTATATAATACCACAAAATTTTTCTTTTTCATATTACAGAAATGTTCAACTAATATTTCACAAGCTTCTTTTTGACCCCAATATGCTGCTGCATGTAATGGTGTCCAACCATCATAATCTTGACAATCGACTTCTGCACCAGCTTGAATTAGGAGCCTAATAAATACAATTGCATTAAACTTTTTGATTACTACTTTATCATTTTTATAATATATTACTCTAAGACTTTAATGTATCCTTTGGCAGCAGATACGTGTATTGCCATTGCCCCAGTAGTAGCATGAGGAGAATCCTTAAATTTGCCAGTATTAATCCATTCTCGAGCATCTTTTAGCATCAGTCTCTCTTCTTTGTTCCTTGCTTCATCACAGTCAATTCCTTAAACAAAAAAAAAAATATTAAATATATATTTATTATACTGATCATTAAATCAATTTGAATTTACCCATATCTCTTAAATGTTGTTCTAAAAGTTTTCTCATGTCATCAGATTCTGCAATGTCAATAGCTAGTTCTTGATCACAGTTAATTGCTGATACATCTGCTCCGTGTTCTAATAAATATCTATAACAAACATATTTATTTAGAACTGATAACCCCAAATTATTTGAATTTTACTGAGAAAAAATGCATTTGTACAACTTAATAATAACAAATTGTAAATTTAATGGTATTAGTTAATTTATAGTAATACATTATACTGATATATCGTAGTTTTATATTATAGGATTTATATATTATAAATTATATGAGTTTCTTTGTTAAGGAAATAATTTAGAGTCAAAATATCAACTACTAATAAAAATAATATACATTTATATATTATTGGTGATTATAAATACTGTTAGTACTTATAATAAACAATGATTTAATCTATAGCTATATATTTTATTTTCATTACTAAAATTATATACCTAGATGTATAACTATACATTTATATAGATCATAAATAGGTAAAAATATTTGCATTAAGTCTTGTCAAATTCTCATATTTTTTTCCCATTTGTCATTAAATGTTAAAAAGATGTTTAATTAAAACACATGAAAAATTATTTATTACATTTTGGAATATGCTAACAGACATTGTTTGAAACTCTTTATGCCAAAAATTGGATAAAAAAGAGACTCATTGATATTCTAATGTAATAACCTATTGCGTTTTTTGTTAAAAACATAATTTCTAAAAAATGTATAAGCTATGTAAAATACAGAAGCAGAGCCAGCTGGCAAAGTCTACAAACACCACAGAGTTGCTTCTAACAGTAGCCACAATCCCATTTTTAAATCGGATTGTGAAGAGCTGTCTAAAAATAACTATGACTGATGGCCTGTAAGTAGTAAATTTGCCATTCGAATATTGAAAAAATACAATACAAATGTTTAACATTGTCTATAGCTCCATGAATCAGAACCCCAAACGTTTAAAAAAAAATTTATGAGTACCCAAAAATATGGATGAATAAAAAAATCTATGGACATCTTACATTCTTAACTATATGAAGAAAATAAACACTTTCATAGATACTGTTATTTGTTTTAACTAAATACTAACTTTGCAATGCTAACAAATCCACAAGATGTTGTTGCATGCAATGGTGTCCATCCTTCTTTATCACCTCTATTCACATCAGCTCCATGTTCAACCAAAAATTCAACCATATCTAGGTTATCATCAATACAAGCCTAAAATAAAATGCAAGATTACAATTATAAATAAAATATTGGTACATAATATGTTATTTTATGGAAACAAAATAATATTCTCAAATGTATATTACTATTACATAATGAAAACTATTATAAAACTATTAAGGTTATCTGTTGCTATAGACCATAAGGTGTTCTTTAATGTGAAGAATGTTAAAAACACATTTTTTATACATAACTAGTAACTTAATCATTAACTTTAGACTACACGTGTAGTTTCTAAAAATTGACCTAATCATGGAGGATATGTAAAAACTAAAAATATTTACCTCAGTTTACTTACATTTTAATATTTAGTTAATAACTAACCATAAGGTAACTAACATTTTATAGTTATAAATTAAATTCATACGTATACAATATTTTTTCATAATATTTTTGTCTTATGTATAATCTGATACCTACCAATGTTTAATAAAAATAAAATAGTCTGACAACACAAAATGGAAATATGCCATTGTTGTAGTTGTACTAGGTAGAATATTAAATATCTATAGATGATAGCGCAATCTTATTTTCAAATCAGTGTTTCACCTTACATATGTTACTCTTGAGGTTACTCTCCTATATAAACTCCGAATAAAATATATAATAAATACCTAATTACCTAAACATTATTTAAATTTACTGTTTTGTCATAAAAAATATTAAAACAAATACCCAGGTAATCAAATAAGAAAAAATTATGAAACATACACAACAAGTACCTAATAATAATTTCAATATAGTATTCAACCCAAAATTACAAATTCATAGCATCATATTTTAACACATAAAAGGGATTAACAATAGCATAAAATATTTAAATTATTTAGAAATAAAAATATCCTTGTATTTAACCTACTTAATGTGTTTGAAACCTTTTCAGTGGTGTCCAAAGTTAGTTGACAACACCAAATAGAGCAAGAATGAAAATCTAATTAGGTAGGTGTAGGTCAATGCTGTGACCATAAATGGACAAAATAACATCAGATAAGAATTCAAATAAAATATACAGAATATATACCTATTATATTTATAATTTGATTTTATGACAGAATAATTAGAATATAAAACTAACTATTTAATTTATAGAAGTTATGTATTATAAGTAAACAAAAAAATATAACCTAATTAAAATAGGTAGGTACCTTAGCAAATAGAACAGTATATGTTAATCTTTAATATTATTTCATTACATCAAGATGTATGGAAAAGTTTATATTTTTGTTTACATGCAAATAATATAGTAATAAACAATTATTGGTTGTATGAAATTTATGAGGTTTACCATATTGAATACGATAGAATTAGTGAGTTCTTACAGAGTAGGTATTGAAGTGCCAATTAAAATATGAATCATCCAAGCCATCATAAGGAATATTTTCTTATTCTGTTTAATGAACACAAACAAATATATTATACTGATTAACAGTTTCCAAAAATTACTGTATATTTATTAGTACCGCTCTGAGACTAATATTGTGCAAGTCATGACAGTTGTTAATTTGTTCTATTTATTTTTAAACTCATTTTAAATCCATTCATGCATAATTCCTTGGACTACATATTAATCATAGTGCAAGTATGTCTGTAAAGAAAATAAATGAATGCCCATTTAAAAACAATTTTAATTACCAAAATATTTTTTACATTCCTATAAATTCTACTCTAATGAGAAAACAATTACACAGCAATTTAAAAATTAATTATAGGTACAAAAAATGTCAAGACAAAATATAGTTTTAATCATATTTTAACTATAGGTAAATTAGGTACCTGCACTAGTATAAAAATATCAAATACTTTATGGTACCTGTTGTTTGATATCAATCATATTCAATATTCAAAGTAAATATTATTACAGTAGCTACCGGCAAAGACATATCTAATCAACGTCTTCTAGTTGGATAATTATGATTAAAAAGTACAAACAATAAGAGATTATATATGTAGGTACAAAATGAGATAAGTAGAAATCTGATTAGTCAAAACACCAAACAATTCTAACCGAATGTTTTTGTAACGACCGCTCCTACCTGATGCAAAGCTGTGAGACCATCCGCATTAGCGGCATTGATGTCAGCGGCCAAGTACAGCAAGCTGTTCACCTCGTTCTTATCGCCTGACGAGACAGACGCTAGGAAAGCACAGTCGATGGGGAACGATACTGCCTTGATGTTCTTGCGGGATGGCGACTCTCGGTTGGTGTCCGATTCCTCCCAACGTTTCAACTGTTCGGCCCTCTTGAACAACGCCGACATAGCGACGACTGATCGCGCCCTGCCGCGTCAGGCGCGAACAACGGCGGCCACCAACGGTCGGCGGGCTCCGTCTTCGGGAACAGAGAGTACCGACTGTGTCAGACAGCCGCGGCCTGGCGCAGGGTCGTCCACAGGGCTCTTGCGGACGACATGACGATATCCTCCTTCGCGGGCGGGAGGCCACACGGACACACTCACGACGCGCGGCCGCTCGCACAATCACGACGGCCGTGGCAACAGCCGTTTTTCGTCGCGCGCGAAAGAACGCACCACAGTCCGCGCGCCGGCCCGTCGGTTGTTCGCACGGATAAAAAACGGTCGAGAGACTGTCGGGAGCCTCGGTGGTCACATCGGCCGGACGAGCGTTCGACGCGGTTTTCGGACGGCAAGAATATCGGGACGACGAGAGAGAAGACGTCGGACCACTGTTCGTACAACTGATGGTGGACCACTGAAGCTGTTCCTGTTGCCGCCTGCCGCCGCCGCCACCACCGCTTAGCTCCTACAGAGTTGCAGTTGTAGTAGTAACTAGTAGTAGTAGTAGTGTAGTACACTAGTACTACTAACTGTGGATTGTAGTAAATAGTAATAGTGATGATGGCTTTTATCAGTAAAAAAAAAATACACACGCACACTTGATTAATGTGTGTAAAAAAAAAAATTAAAATTAAAAAGGTAAATTCTCATCAGTGCTGTCGGACACGGGAAATAATATTGTCCCCGTCGTGGTCGGTTTTCGCACCGCAAGTCGGTAATTATAATATTATTATTATTATTATTATTATTATCGTTATTATTCTTTATTATTACTCGTCGTTTCGTCGAGTATTTCGGCTGTAACGTGTAACGCGACGTTACTACTGTCTGTCTGAGTCGCGGTCGTGGCGTGAAATGTGAATGGGTGGCGGGAGGGCAGGGCAACGCACTGTGTAGACTGAGAGGACTGAGCGAAAAAGCGGTATTTACATTTTTACACCGAGCAGGTACTATTTTTAGGCCGAAAACCAAATGAGCCAAAAATGTTGGAACATATTTTTTATATTTTTGGCATCCATTTCCATTGTATTCGGTGTTTATATCATTCTACTTTTAATAGAAATCGTTTAGCATCGATCTCGACGAAACAAAATAATTATATTATAATTCTCTGGTCCTATTATGTTCTTAATTCTGACTCATCAATATACTTACATAAATATTGCGATTGGCAAGTTCAAATACCTAAAAAAAATTTTCCATTTTATAATGCAACATGTACTATTATATAATATGACGTTTGTATAGATCTATAAAATCCATTCAAATAATAATATTCCCTACTAACATTATTAAAAAAAAAAAAAAAAAATGTTAGAATATTGCAAACATGTACATATATTATTTTTAAAACCGTTCTGATGTTCTATAATGAATTAATATGTCATTAACATATAAAGAACAAAACTTCATAATTATTATAAATATAAATAAAATGTATATTTATTGTAAAAAAATCAGAGTTAACATGTACCTATATTTTATAATTTATACAAATATTTACATTACAATTATTAAAATATTGAAAGGACATTATTAATATTTTTGCAACAGTATTCAAATAACTTAATTAATTAGTGAAAATATACTTTCCAATGGTAAAATCAATATATATATTATATATCCATCATCTACATTCTACAGTATGAACTGTAAAGTATGATAGCTACATTTTTATAAAATGGCGCTAATTTATAATAATGACTTATAAATATAAATTGATTTTAACAGAAATTTTAATAAAATGTAAACACAATAAGTTTACAACATTTTATATGTACAATCTTATATTATAGCACTTTGGTAATGTTTGACTTAATCATTGTTACATTAATGATAATATTTAAATAAGATCACATTACACTTAACATTTACTAAAAAACAGGTATTGTTGCTGTAGGTTTATTAATAACATCATCGTCCAATGTAAATAAAACCATAAATGAGAGATACAAACTAATAGCTGACAGGAAATGCCAAATATCGTGATTATCATAGAAATCCATAAAAGTGCAAGGTGTGTTATACGTTCTTGATTCAGCTGCACTTAGCTACATTACATAAAAGAAAATGTTTGACTATTTGTTTTGTTATTAAGATAACAATTAAAAATACTTACAGTCCATGAACTTGATTTATGCATATAAAAATACAACGAGGCAGACCAAAATATCATAGCCAGCAAAATGTACAGTAATGGCCAAAAATGTAATTTTTCCTTTGATATCAACTTCATAACAATATAGAATGATAGATACAGAATCAAATTGACCATAAACAATATTAAGAGGTAATTTCCAAAATTACCAAACTTTATGACCCAATGACTTATGGCCAGTCCCAAGTTTATTAAAATACCTAGATCAACATGTTGAATAATTATTATAATTGTTATTTATAATTAGTTATTTATGATTTACCAATACTCAACAAAACCATACGGTTTGGATACTTCGGTTTACATGGATTTGGTGCACTCATTAAGTGGTTTAAAAAACGTTTTGGTGTATTTTTATCTAATAATTTAATAAAATAATTACTTTCAAATATATTATTTTAAATATTATGTTATAATATTACCTAATTTCCATCTGCCCATATAGTATATTTGTGCAGATAACCAAAATATCATTATTAAATGTAAACAAGTGAAGAGTATAAAAAGTATTGGACCTTCATACATAATACCAGTAAGACCAAGTATAATAACAAATGCCAATACACCAAACACTAAATATGCATTAGCATTAATGTCAGGATGTCTAGTTTGATAAATTTTGATCATACTCAACATACATATTATGTACATAAAACTCGTATCTAAAATAAGTTTTTAATAAACATTAAATTAAAATACAAATTAATCGCAATATTCATAACTATGTAAAGTAATTACCGAATTGAAAATTAGAATGATTAGGGCATACATGATAACAAGCACTCATCAACCCTTCCATAGCCAGTGCTGATCCCATTGCATAATACAAACCACAATGATTGGGAATACCAAATTTCTGTTGTGAGTTTAAAATGTTTTATTAGAAAAATCAGTAAATTATAATCAGTTACGATAGTTGAAGAATTACTTACTTGATTAGGTATATTCACACATTCTCGTTTATATGTAATTAAAATGAAAAGAAGTCCAAAAAATATATACCCAATATTTGAAAATATATGATTGAAATCACTAAATTTCCATGGTCCTAATACAAAACTATGAGAACACAGAAAATTATAATAACACAAATCCTGATTTCCAGTTTCATTGAGCACCTAAAAAATATTTAAAAGCGGTTATTTTTTTTTAATAAATAGGTACATAAGTTAAACAAAATGTACTTTTTGTGAAGTAAAAACTAATTGAATAACAGGCAATGAATAAAATACAGCTACTGTTATCAAATTCCATACGTATAAGTTAGATTTAGCTTTTAAAATTCTATGATCTTTTTTAGATAAATCACTGACATATAGACATGCTTTGGTTCTGAAAAATAAATACATTAAACATGAATTACAATTTTAACTTCAAACATATTTTTTAGTATCCCTTTGTTGTTAAATTTACTATTCCATTTTTAACACTTTTAAAATTATTCTATGAATACATAAATTCAAAGATACATTTATACATTTAGTCTTAGTCTTGAATTTATACTTTTTATTTTGTAGTTAAATCATTAAAAATTTTAATATGAATTTAAACATTTTGCTTTTTGGCACAAAAGAAAATGTAATTTCTTCTAAACAGATTTATTAAACACAAAATACATTTCATTTCAAGAGAACTTTTTTTGTATTATATTCACTCATGCTGAACCTTAAAAAATAACATTATACAGGTTGGATAGACTATTACCTATCTTATTTTTATTTGTTTATAATGTAAATTGTAAATACAAATTAAAATATGGTAGTAGTTTTTTAGTATAATATGCAATGATTGGAATAAAATGAAATAGTAAATTCAATAATTTTGTACTAATATATTTATATATAATATAAATGAATACATAATATCACATATGCGGTTGAATATAACATTACCTAATCAAATCTTTCCAAGGTTCAGGTGACTTCAAAATGTCAATATCAGTCTCATCCAAAGATGAATCATAACTCACATTATCAGGTTGAACTAAAAAATATTAAAATTAATATAATTAAACAATTCAGACAGTAAAATAATTTAATTTCATAGGTAAAAACCCTCAATGTATCAAAATTAAAAAAAAAACTTAAATATGTTCTACAATCATATAAATATATAACGTATACTTGTGGTAGGTACGACAAAGATAAACAACATTGTATTTATTATTTACCTATTTTTCTCATAACTTTTGTAGTAAGTGTAATAACTATAAATTTTTCTTTTTAAATATTGAGAAATAATGTCTCCAACCTTAGATAATACATACTGGATAGAACTATGATTTAAAATCTTGGAGCACATTAACAGCCTAAACGTCACTACTGCACATGCACAAAACATAACCGCAATTATGTTACAGCACTATCTTTTTCATTTCTGATTCTGACTCATGTACAATAATTTTGTCTGGGCCGAACAAATCAGCTTCAAGCGTAGATTACGCTTGATATACGCATAGCTCTATCTAGTATGTATAATACAAGTATCAAACTTATTATCCACATTTCATTTATAGATTAAAAAAAATAACAATTACAAATCCAGCTCAGAACCTAAATTATAAATTTATATCTTCTCTAATATTATAATCATAGGGAAATTTAAAAGAATTGAGAACAATTCCCTGCTGGTCACTACATTAAAAAAATTTAAACAAATTAGTTTTGAGTTAATTTAAATTTGCAGGTCTGACCAATCCAAGAGTAACCAGACACGTAAATAAGCCTATGAATTATGAATACAACTATTTATTCATAACTCATAAGAGCTTTATATCATAATTCAAAAACTATATTAACTAAAATACTCTAAAATCTAAAATGTTATTCTTACTATTAACGGGGGTTGAACAAATACTAGTCGATGGTTCTTCTTGTATGATGTCCATTGTTTTTAGATTATCTCTATACAATTAAAAATGCAATTAAAATTTTTAACTGTAATTAAAGTACAACAAACTCACCTTTTTGCATGATAAAAAAATGTAGTTAATACCAAAATAGAAATAAAAATAAAAGTTACTATTAAGCAATTGATTATTTGGTAATTAAAATCAACAGTTGGTTTCACCACAAAACTTATGTTTTTTGTTCTGGAATTTGTTGCTTGATAGTTTCCTCGATTACATGCTGAATTATCACTATGAACTACAAAGACTATAAACAGTCCCAGTGGGTACTCATCTTTCTAGAAAATAATATAAATAAAAATTAGATTCACACATATTTGTTATATTGAAATATGTCTCGAATAAGACTAATAATAAGTTTTATTTTAAGTACATAAGATAATTGAAAAATAGTGAAATTTAATTAATTTTTCAAATTATTAATAAAATATGGTCATTACTCATGACAATACATCAAAATAATCAACAATATTATAAGATGAAACAGTATACTCTTTTAGGAGATTACAAAAATGAATTCCTTATAATTGTTAGTAGTTGACTTTTCTTTAGTTATATAAATATTAGTATATTACATGCATTTAATATAAAACATAAACATACCGATATAATAATACCACCAGTTTTGCTGACAGTTTGCCGTAAACCATCATATTGAACTGTTTCTAGAGAGTCAAAAACTGGACACTAAAAATGTGTATAATTGTTTTTATGTTATATATATTTTGGATACATTATTGTTTTATTAATACCGATGAATTTTGTATTGACAGTGTCATACACATGACATCATCAGATATAACATGAAGTAATACCATAGAAGCGTTTTGTTTAAAACTATAATAATAATATACTGGTTCGGATGGTGATAGGCTGAATGATACTTCTTGATTTAATCTTAAACATATTAATTTAATAAATGAGGAATGCATATAATAACATAATGTAACAATACTTACAATACATTAAATGATTTTTGAACATCCAAACGTAAAATGAATGTGATATTTATTGGACTGTTAGTTGATACACTTACAACTATTCCACTTTCATTGTTAGAAGCACTTAATGTCGGACATAATATATGAGCGGCTTTATAATATCTAAAAAAATCCCACATTTCAGTTGTTAGATTGTAATTTGTAAGTTAGAGTAGGTATTAGGTATCATAAATAGACCATAAGTCAACAAAATATGAGATTCCCGAAAGTTCAGTGACAAAATAATCAATAGACATTTTTCAAAATATGATTTAAAATTTTATCTTGTCACTGGATTGTCATTTATTTTCCTATTGATATAGTAGTGTAACACATACTTTATTTCTTGTTGTTTTTCTATGTACGGAAGTTGCCATGATATGACACCAGAACGATGCCTCACAACAACTATTAAAGGATCTATAATATCATTATTTTCTGGTTCTACTAATGTGACTTTAACTCTTGGTGGCTCTAAAGTAGAGTTCTATTACGTAAACAAAAATATTAAAATATAATTTTTAATTAATAAAAATAGATGATTTATACATTTACCAGTATGTAATCATAAAGAAACAAATAAGAAACATTGTTGTTGATAATTGTTGGATAATTTTGAGAGTAATTTCCCTTCAAGACAATGGGTATAAGATCATTCGACTTGTAACTTGCATTTTGTCCACTGATTAATTCACTCCACACTGATGACAGGCCAAACATAACGACAAGTATTGGTTTCCACATTTTAATGAATCGTAAACAAATATTTACTTGAAATATTTAGTCATTTTTTACTATTGTAATTGAATAATGAATTTGTTTAAAATGTATTAATAACTTTTTTGATAATTCCATATTAAATTGCATCAAGATATTTATGTTTACTATTGTTCGTTGAAGTCTAATAGATCAATGGTACGATAATTAAGAACAATAGAAAAAATTTAAGTTTGAATAGTAATAAAATAATACATAATAATATTTACTTTTTCAGTTTGGAAGTGTGTTATCACTGATCAGTTATCAAGTTTTCTGAATAAACCACAGCTGATGTATTTATAATCAATGATCTTATTCATCACATAATGATAACACAGAACAAATTTTGTTCTGTGATGATATGTTCATTAATCACATAACAGCTGTAGATAGGCTCTAATCACAATAAAAACCCTTCGTAAACTACGCGTAAAAATGGCAATGGCTAAGTAAAAAAAAATATAAGATCTTTAAGCCCTATAAAGATGTGATATCATAAATAAATGCTAAGTACTTATATTGAATTTAAGTAAACTTATTTTGTTTCAATAATTTATTTATTTACTTGGCTAGGAATTATTTCATAAAAGAAACAAAGTGTGACGAACAGAATAATTAAATAGCGAAAGACAATTAAAATATAACTTATTAGTTATTATTATTATTTAAAAAAATATCATTATTAATATTTATATACTATTCTAAATAATTCCTCGAATGATTCGATTGGTGCGTTGATGAAAATCGGTCGGCCGACTGATTATTCTCTTTTGGGTATAGTTTGTGAAGGGTTTTTGTTGTGATATCACTAATTTTTATCTTTATTAAATTCTGATTATTTACACAATAATCTATAAGAAAGGTAATATTGTGGTAACAATGGCAATGCTTGACGACTACAACGGCTACCGTGATTCTGAATTTAAATAAGTTTCCATTAAAAAGTTCTCACTTTTTCATTTATAACTTAATTTCTAAAAGTGCGATTTTGAAGATTTTTACAAAAGCACGTTCTTCACAATATTTCTGATGTCTTGGAGTTTACTAGGAGTTAATTGATACATTAGAAAATTAGTTCTGTAGTATAAAAAATGTACCTGTATTTTACACAGTTTAAATAGGCAACTCCTGCTTCGATATACTATACACACACCTTCGTGCAGTTATTTTTTTTTTTTTACTTAGCTCGCGCCACGACCATGACTCTGGATATATTTATAACTGAACTAGGTATAATATACTATTAATTATTATACTGTATAGTAGGTAGATCTAAATAACTATAACTATAACTATAGCTATTTAACTATAACTTATAACTTATAAGGTCTACTTTATTTTATTTTAGTTGGAAAACAAATCCTGAATACAAAATCCCCAATATAAAAATGAACGCATTAATGCGACGGACACGTTAAATTTAATAAACTATAAAATATAATTAATTATAAGAATAGTTGTATTAAGTATAATAATAATATCGAAATCTAATATAAAAATATTTAAATTAAATTAATTGTTTGTTAAAAATTGTGGCGCGTTAGGTTAAAAATGGCGAAAGTTTAATCATCGTTAAGGAAATTTTTCCTTAATTCCTACACTATCGGATCAAGATGAATATAAAAAATAAATTAACATTTAATGTTAGGACTTAGGTAATTGTTGTATTTATTATATTGATGTATCACGTGGTATTGATATATATCATATCAATTGATACATCATGTGGACTTAAACTTGAATATATTATATAAAGACTGTGGTTTTATATTAAGTAGGTACCTACCTACCTACTTAAAATATAAGGCTGTGATGGTCTTTGAGTATCGAGTAAATAGGTATTGATGTTTGAAATAATTATTCAGACTTCAAGGCTTCAACTATTTCCTAATACCTACATACAAGATACAACTATACAAATATACAACTATGCAAGAATCATAAGTAAATAAAAAATTTTTTAGGTATACCTAACCATTGATTATATTCAATTATCAAATACAATACACCTAAAACAATAAAATCAATGATATAATAACTTACCTTTAAAAATATTTTCCATTCCTTTTTATTAAGTAGGTATACTAGATAATATACCTACCTAGGTAGATCGTAGGCGGTAGGTGTATATACATATATTTTAAAATATAATGTATATATCTCACTATATCTTGTATGCCCAACTGTTGTATGGTGTAAACATAAATATTAAATACACTATAGGTAAGTCATAGTTTAAACATAAAAACAAATACAAAATTGTTATTTATATAGCCTTTTAGGTAAGGTATCTTTTACTTTTGGAATATTTTAAATCCCAAAAATGATACCTTATATTTGTTATTCTTTTACTTATACCTACAACTATTTTTTAGGTCAAAAATTTAATATTAATATATTTTTTCAATTTATGATTGATTGGAGTGAATTTGATTTCACTATAGGTACGCGTGTGATATAGATTTATGGACGGTAGACAAAACCCGTACCTAACGTTATATACTTATTTAGTTATTAGTTATATCATTCACACAAACATATTAAATGGCTAAATTTATGATAGGTATTGTATTACTTATAATATAATATACATTATTATTGTATAATATAATTTGTCTTATAGGTTTACATAATCATAATATATCATAGGTATAAGTATCTTATATGCATACTTATAATTTATGAATTTATAATGATATTCTTGTACCCGATGTGTTTTTAAAAATGGAAATTGATTTTCATCTTCAAACCAGTAACTACTAACTAGGTTATTCAGTTATTGAGAAATCGTTTCCTTTGCGTGTTGCGGATTCACATCATCTAATACATACACAATATTGAATACATGATAGATTAAACAACAATATATCGCTTACACTGATAATACCTATAGCTAATATAAATTATAATTTTATGATAACAATTAAAATAATAATAATAACAAAAATAAAAAATAATTGTATGAAGTCTTAAGTCATACTTTATACATATATTATAATTATGTATTGCATTTTTTATATTTAGGTATAATATGGTTCATAAATTAAAATAATTACAATAAAATATTAATTTCCTTCGCAGATAAATAAATTCTTATTATTTTCTTTAGCTATGAATTTGAACTATATTTGTACAATGCACATCATTATAACATACCTACTAGTATAATGTGTAATAAGTATTATTTTATTTTACATTTTCTCACAGTCGGTACATTTATTGGGTATTTCACAATAACTTACATTTCCCTTTTATATAAAGATACTAAGGTAGGTACCAACTACCAATATTATCTATGTATTAACTAATAAGGTAACAATGGTAGGCAATTAAATTATTGTGCTTAACATAAATACACTTATAATTAAAACAATAAATGCTTATAATATGAACCTATTAACTAACCGTACATAAAAAATAATGTATACTTATGTAGTATATAATATTATGATGTACATCTGATATGTGGCAATTTAGTAGCCACTTCTGCGAGTAATTGCAAATTGTAATCTTCATTTTTGGGTTCAATATTAGTCTCTGATTCAAGCAATTTTTTGGTGGTTTTACTAAAAAATAAAACCTATAGGTAAATACACTTAATTTAACTTCTGATTGATTTTTTCAATTAACATTGCTATTTTAATTTTTAGTTACATGCGTGTGTTTTCTATTAATAAATTAATAATGAATTGTATTACCTATTAGTTAAAACATGATAAAATAAAAATTAATTAACCAAATAGCAGGTGTAATATTAAATATACAAGTGCTGTAGGTATTAATATGATTTTTTAAAAATAATAATTAGGTCATTTAGTGATGAATGTTAACAAAATTCAATATTATAAATTATTATGGCTAAGCGCCCATACTGTGTTTAAACATAGGTGTGTACAATAAAGATCACTGCAAATAGATTTTTTAATAATGTAATATTATATAAGTTTTATGTTATAAACTTACAACTTATAAGTTATAAGTAAAGAATATATTACAAGTATTAATAGTAGGTGATAATAGAATTAAAAAAATAAACAATATAAATACAATAACATAAGTTAAATTACATCGTTATAATAAGCTATTATATTGACTATTGTTGTTATCACCTTTTATTTCCTCTACAAATGCATTTAAGGGGCCTGCGCGCGACCTGTTTTTTGCTCAAAAACATGCCTTACAGGAAAAACTCTCACGTCTCGTAGATTGGTCCGATTTCCGTATTTTTTTTTTTTGTTAAATAGAGGAAGACTTATTTCAGGGCGCATTGGACTTGGATTTTCAAAATTATTTTTCGAAATCTTATTTTACAAGTTTGAATTTAATCCATTTTTACAAATTTTTAGTTTTGGTATTATTATTTGTTTTTAGCAACGTAATCAAAAATTGAAGTCCAATGCGCCATGTAAAAAATATTCTTCTATCTAACAAAAAAAAAAAATTACGGAGATCGGACCAATCTACGAGGTGTGAGAGTTTATCCTGTAAAGTGTGTTTTGATCGATATAATACACCCTATCAACCCCCCCCCCCCTAAATAGGTATTGGGTAGGTTTTAAAATTTTATTATGTACCTATAGTAAAATATAATAATATAAGCTCAGGTCATCTAAGTCCCCATGAATATTTTTAATTACAAAAATAAAAACTAAGTAGGTACCTACTTGCAGTAGGTATATCAAAAATATTTATTTTGTTAAACATTTAAATTCAAATATCTATTGAAAATATCTTTTTAAATTTAAATAATATATAACAACTTATGAGAAACCTTATATTTAATTTTCAAGCTTTTGACCAAACGAAAAATATCTTAGACATTTATGAAAAGAAAATTAAAAAATAATTCAATAATGTCACATGTCTATAAGTTTATTGCTTAAATAATGTTTTTTTAAATTATATCATGCACTGAAAATACTATTATAAATATTTCAAATATCTACGATTATTCGTTTTTGAATTACAATATCATAAGAAGATCAATTTTGTCGAAAACAGGTTTTTATTAATTTTCGTTTTTCTCGATTACTTAGAAAAGTACTGGGAATTCTTTACTTTTGACCTCCCAAAATAGATCCAACTTTCTACCAGATACAACTCTCAAAGTTTAAAATATATTTGTTTATATGTTAGCAGACACAAGAAAACACACATCATTGTAAAATCAATATATTCATTGACCATCGTTCTGCTTAGAATTTAAAATAAAGTTAGAATACATTATGAGAATTTATAGTTTTGAAGGAGATTCTTCGATTGTGCTCTAACTTCCTAAGCATCTTATCTGTCTCCTATATCTATAAATATTGTATTACGCTTTAAGAGTTATTTAAAATATAAATACTTATTGTTTTAGGTTTATTACTTTTAGGTTAGTATAGTTATCACTAGGTACCTACTTATTATCTCATAATTTCCTATTTATATAATAACCTAGGCATTTTTGCATTTAAAACTAAATCACTATAGGCACTAGGTTTGTTTTAAACTTTAAAGGCTTTATCATATCTATAGTATTCATACCATTGAGTTTTCTTTTCAAAATGGTGAGCAAAACTGTTACGAGTGAAACACGTAAACTTTTTAATTTTCAATAGTATTAGACTTTTGTCTATATCCTTTTCCTTTAAAATGTTTGGAAGAATTCTACGACGACTATTTATGAACCAATTGTAAATCTATACGATTAGGAAATTTTTTAAATACATCATTATTATTTAAGATAATTATAGTATTAAAAAAGTATAATTTATATATTATATATGTATATAAATTATATTAAGTACTTACTTGATTTTTAGTGAGATTTGTAACTTCCATTAAAATTTTCTTTGTTGATTCGGATGGATAGGGGTTGGTGCAATTTTCTTCAAGCCATCTAGTTAATATATTGACGGCAGCTTTAGGTAAATTTGGTCTCTTCTGTGGTCTTACCGTAACTTGAAGTTTCCTGTTGAATTTAGCCATATTTATTCTACCCTTGCCAATTTAATTTGGAAATTTATTATTTACAGCAAATAATTTAAATATTACTATTAGTTAAACGTAAGAAATTAAATGAAAAGAATGTAAGTTGTTATACTAGGTATATAGTTTAATACATAATAAATATTGTTCTTGTATATTAATTATTGGTTAGATAAGTTGTTCCGGTATACCGGCTAATTGTAAAAGTCAAACTCTACTGCTGTCAAAACCTATTTATAGTAGAGGCATGTGTTCTAATCTAAATGTCAAAGAGAACAAATTTCGTGAAGTGCTTGAATGGACATTGCTGTATTAACTATTTCATAGTATATATTATTACACCTACCTATTCATGTTTATTATATTATACAATAAGTTCGTCTTATTCAGTGAAAAATTAAAATATAACATTGGTTTTATAGGGCCCATACCTACCACTTTTTCCGATATATGCTACTGATATACAACCGACAGCCGATATAATTACAATTTAAATTTTTAGTGAAAATCATGAACTTCAAATAAAACTATTATCACAAACTGGTAGGTATCTTACTAAACCTACATTACATAAATATAAGCATTGATTATTAATAATAAATTAATAAATACATATATTAGTGTATTTATTGTGTTTTTATTAATGTAATTTGTAAATGTCTTCTTATGTTTATTTTTACCTAGTTGTAATATTTTATCTTTACATGTACTTGTTTCTGATAATTATTTCTTATTTTTCAATGTT
>WHPZ01586543.1:0-28613 GCA_016617965.1 Macrosiphum rosae | reverse complement strand
TATACATTCTTCTGATTAATTTAGCATTACTTATATTTAATAAGTTAACACGCTAGACGTCTAGACAGTGGTGAATCCAGAATTTTTTTAGGTTATTCAGTTAAAGGTTACCTTTAACTTATAGGCTAAACTCCTAAACTATATACAAGGGTGAAATGGCCTGCAAGCTGCAGGTGTGCTAGTGTGGTAAGCTCACCGGCCCAGCTCAATATAATATTGACTGTCAGGGCTAGGGCCTTAGGGGCGAAGAACATTTGACGTTACTATACTAAATAATTAGAAATCACGAATTTTGAATCAATAGGAATAACTTTACTAATAACTAATAAGTAATTCGATGTTGAAACCTTGGAGGATGGCTCACAGGGTTATAGTGTCCCCCCCCTATTCCAGTGAATCCAAACACACGTAAAAAAAAAAGAAAAATGTAACACGATAAGTTAAAGATCGAACCATAAAGTTTATGGTATTATGTAATATAAATTAATCAAGTATACATCCATCATTCTTGTTTTAAATAATCCGTGATAAATGATAACAGTAATGTGATAAAATATACCAGATAAAAATATGCACTAGTGGCCACTGGCCAGTGCGGGTTTCAGATTTAATGAAAATATGCTTATTGACCGATGTATATTTAAATATATTAGTAATTTGTATATATTATAATATAAATAACTATTTTATAGTTATTTATTTCTTATAAAAAGGTCAATATTGTTACTTAATATAAGTTTTATGTTGTTCGTAATAAACCTAGTACCTATTATTATTTATTTTTCATCGATTGACATCAACATCTTACATTTTGATATAATATGCTGATATTCATAGTTAGGCAATCACGGTTGTAACTCCCTCCCCACCCTGAACACATCACCGACACTAGAAGTGTTTTTCCATGTATAATATTTGAAAAACGAATACCTACGTAAAATTACTGTCTTCATTTTTTCTTCTGAAACTTTAACTTTTTTCCAAAATTATGAAAAAATATATAAGGTTTAAAAAAAAATTATAATTTATTGTCATTGAACTATCAAACTTTTTGTTATTACTTTTCAGTTTTTATAAAAAAAATATTTATTAACTAAAGCTTTGGTCTACGTTTTACCTGTATATGGGTTTTAAACTCATCTAAAACTTCTTCAATATCTATTTCCGAGGCCATTTTTGAAAACAAGATTTTTAAATTAATAATATTGATTTTTTTATGTTCAAGGGGATATAAGTTTACCCTTTCTTGGATTTACAGATTACGCAAGGGTATAGGTACGCTGTATACTCCGTACACATGTTTATACCATATAAATATATAAATCACTTATCTTAAAATAATCTACTAAACAATTGAACTTGGATTGATTTTATTATCAATTTCTTAGCAGATTATTTTAACATAAATGATATAGTAGTTCAAAGACTTAGTATCTACCTATAAAGTATAAAGTGATATCACAACTTTTAGAGCCGTTTTTTTTATACTTATCAATTTTTTTTCACTGAGTATGGCGGAGTGTTTTTGTTGGAATAATAAGTACATTACTACATTCAATATTTTATACATTTAGCTTTAATACAAAAAGTACAAACGTGATGTATTTAAACATATAATTATAGAACCATTCATTTTAAATATATTTTATTCAGTTTGAACAAATATTTATGCTCGTTATTATCTTATCTCAAAAACAAAAAATTAAAAATCATAAAATCTATATTAGGTTCCTATACATATTATTTTGTTTAGTATAATTGAAATAATAATAGTATTATCAAATATCATTTATCGATGTTCAAATACAATTGTGAAATGTTTCAATAATTTTTCAGCCAATAAATCATTACTAATTTAGTTATAACTGAATTTAACACTTTCATTACAGTTACTACTTACTTACCATTTGTTCAATGACAATAGGTATATACTCGATACTTGCATATACAGTTGTGAATACAGTGGCAAAGTGCATACTGGTATGGTTAGCATTATAGTTAAGGCTAAAGCATATGCACTATCCTAGGGTATTGATAAAAACTTGGGGGGGGGGCTATCTTTTTTATTTACTACAATTTATTATACAGAATGTATATTATGTTATAGGTAGCGTATAATATTGGCATGAAAATGTATGGTTGTATTTACTTGGTACTTGAATACTTGATAAATGATAATATGATAGGTAATAACTGTATAAATTAATATTTTGTTTTGCCAGTGTAGTAAAAATACCATCATTCACTAGTCACTACACCACTGGGTTCGCACGGGTTATGGGTGTACCTATATATACCGTATAATGCGCATATACCTACCCATTGCGTCATAATTATTATGCACACAAGACACAACACGCGTATATATTATATTCTCATATAGGTACAGATTATGCGTATTATGTATATTTAAAAATATTTTCCCCGTCAAGTCGTGGTGTAGGTGTTTCACTACCTTCGTAATTCTGCACGCGCAGATATATAATATGTACACCTAAGAGTATTGGATAACAGTAGGTCCGCCGAACGGTCAATCTACGACGCAGGTGACCGTGTGTATTTATATATAATAGATGTATAGTATATCGATGACGACCTCGTTCGTCTGGAATACACATATAATAATAATATGTAGTGGAATCATCGTTTTGAACAAAAGAACAACAACGACGATATTTTTATGATTATGAAAACGATACTCGCAGCTGGTAAAAAAATATACCTAATATATATATAATACATATAATCTGTCGACGCTAATATGATTAAAATTAATATTATTAAAGTGGCAATCGGCGACACCTGTAACAATAGCCTGGAGGTGTCGATTTTTATTATCTTAGCAGATGAAATAGAGTATAACCCATGAATACAATATATACATATTATACCTCGATCATTGGCAGTGCTTGAATCGATGCGAGTGGCAGGGTGGATGGTTCCCTACTCCACTAATTTTTCTTTTTTATAATAGGTTATATACCATAATACCATAATATAATTTACTATTATATATATTGAAAGCACCCCTACTAATTATTTTCAATATAGAACGGGAGGACGTTCTTTTTTCAAAAACTTTTTTTTAACATACATTATTTTTGTAATTTTTATTCCATACAATTTTACTGAATATGATTACAACTTATTTCTATTATGATACTGCAACTGCATTACAACATAATAGTGAACTGTGAATAGAATATTCAGAATTTAGTTTAATTGTAATTTAATAAATATAAATGAACATTCAACTAATAAATTTAAATTATTTTTAATATTGTCAAACATATTCATTTTAATCGTTTATAATTCATAAGTATAGTTGTTACTGCCATTTACTGGCATAATCGTATAGGTTTATTATTATTTTTTTTTTAATAATTGTTGGTCGGGGTGTGTGGCCAATAACAAGTTAAGTTGAGTTTAACCCTTTCAAATATCACAGTCCACATTCATTAATTTTACAATTAGAGAACTGATTATTGGCACAGTTATGGTAGAAATTCTGAGGGAAGGGTGGATAAAGTCCCATTAAACAATTAATTCAAGTAAACAGGTAAAGCTCCCAACCAGCTCTCTCCAACTAAACAAAAATTAAAAATAATTTACCATTGACAGTCCAGAGTGAAGACAGTATAAAAAAAATATTTTTCAAGACATACTGTACCTACTTAACATTATAATAATTGTATAAGTTGGTATAAAATGCACATTCGTATTTCTGTAGTAGCAAATTTATTTTTATTTGCTTAATTGGTCGTTGTATTTGATATATCGCTCTCGATAATATTGTACTTATAAAAATATATAATATTATAATATGATTGTTAAATGTGGTTACAAGGTATACCTTATACCTGTATACTGTATAACACGGTGGAACACTCGACCGTATAACCGAGTGTCTCGACATAGAAGAGCTTTCAATAATACAGAATATCGCTTAATACAATAAACCTATCAATAAACTGTATATTATTTAATATAGATCGAAACGATTTCCCGGCAAGCCTTTAACACTGTTAAAGACATATAGGGGGAGGGGAGGGGCCAAATGTTAACCTCTCCTGTATTATAATGTATGATTGCACTTTTGCATTAGGATCGCAGCTGCAGCGCTGCAGAATGCAGACGATACACCGCCCAAATAACGAACCGAAGAATATATGATAATATCATCTACGTGTGAGCCGTGTGCGTTTTAGATGTGCACGCACAAAATAGTATTGTATGTGTAGGTACGAGGCGGCGATTTATCGATTTTGTGTTTTGGCGGCGCAATGGCGGCGGTAACGGAGGCGGCGGTGGCGGCGGCGGCGCGCGCTCGAGTAACCAAGGTCACGAGAGAACACCCGCCAGCGGCCCCGGATATTTAACTTCGAGTCTGTTATATTTGGACGGACATTGCCGAGCGTACCGTCGTCGCAACAACACGCGCACTATATTTAAAAAACTAATCATTAAATACATTGTATTGTAATTATATATTATTTTAAACTGTACTCGCGCGGCTAACCGAATTCACATCCAACATGTTTAACTTGGGAGGAGGTGAGTGTATAAATTTTACATCTTTTATGGTTTCTCGTTTCGATTATATATGTTATTTTATCGATTTATTTATCTATACGTGATCGGTATACAATTTATAGAATATACCTACTATTTTATTATATGCTCTCTCCGACCAAAAATCGAGGAATTCGTCCGAAACCTACGTACCAGCCATAGTACGTCGGGAATAGTAACGTCAAACCGTATTTTACATAGATTTAACTCCGGGGTACACGGTGGAAAAATCTCGATGAATAAAATATACGCGACGATAGTATATTACGTCACCTCGTAATATTATAAACGCGTCTTAAATATTGCGTCTCTTTGTGCGGGCAAATCGTGACGATCTCCTCGAAAACCGGTCAAACCGAACGCGACGGTATACCATATATTATAATGTTATTGCGGTTTTATTATGATTTTTTTAAGCGAATCCGAGTCCAACCTGCTAATAAACCGACAGAGGATACAAGTGACAATATCACAATCCGCAATAATTTACAATAACTATAATAACAAATAATATGCATAACACGTCGACCGCAGATCAAAACTCCGAAAATTGCGAATATTATGCGTTTTACCCGAGACTATGATCACTTCTAAAGATACTAATAAACATTTTTCTATAGTCAGAATAGTCTGTTATCCTTGAGCCGTGCAGGCGTTATTTTTTCTAGCAGAATTCCTTATGCGCAAACACACACGGGCGCGCGCGTATTTTTATAAGTCTAAATAATATTAAACCCAAAGATTTTAAAAGAAAAAATTGGCTTCGTGATAGAAACGTATATTAATATTCAAATTTGACGTCATGTTAATGGTTAGTCGTATAAATAGACGGGACGTATAAACTTATATATGTGTATATTATTGTATACAATAATATATATTATAATATGTGCACGTACGAAATGATCGTATTATAATAGCGCAGCTACCATTTATCATCTATCACGGCTATACAATATATATATATATNNATATATATATATATTTATTGTAGGAGCAGACTTTTCGAATTACATTTCATGCCCAATGTAGTACCTAACATCTTCATGCATACGGCCTTGCCGTCAGTAGCGTTGGTGTCATTAATGCTTCAACAGGAAATTAACTTTTTATATTAGAATTATTATTATTATTATTATTATTATTATTATTATTATTACTCGTCCTCCCAATCGACCGGAATTAGTGCGATTATATTTTACCGGCATTTGTGGCGAAAATAATATTCAATTCGATTTGAATAAAACGCTGGTCGAAACCCTTAGGTGCAGCTGCTGGCGTTCATCTATAAAAAGTTAAACGCTTTCCTCTTGAAATCCGAAATAACGACTTTACTAAAACAGGTTTTTCGTATAATTTGACACTGTACATTTTAATAATATCGTATAATGCGAAATAGACGAATGCATTATATTATAGATTATAGATTATAGATTATAGATCAGGGGTGGTCACAACAAGGCTTGTGAGCCGCATGTGATTCTTGAGTTAGTTTCGTGCGGCTCTAAGTTATTTTTATAAATAAATAAATAAATAAATAAATAATTGTTCCTTCATTTGTTATAAAATGAAAAATGTGTCTTAATTTTATAAACATCTCTTAACAATGTGGGCCGCTTCGAACTACTAGCTTCATAAATTCGCGGTTCCCAAAATTAAGATTAGTAGCCACCCCTGTTATAGATGATTATTATATTATAATCATTCTTTAAATTATTTGTATGCTTAAACAAACTTTAAACACACAGTAATAAACTTGATATTATTTTTCAAAAAAACTCTGAGAATTCCTTTGTAGTTTGTAAGAATAACAGCGAACAATATTTTACAACTGAAGAGTACTTAATCCTACACATGCTTATGGAAGTTCAATAATGATAGTACTCGAGTAAGACGGATTTTTTTATGTAGGTGTCCAGACCATTGGATAGAATTAAATTATCTTTTTACATCTCAAAAGTACCTAGTAATTATTTAAGCATCAACGTTGACTCGGTACATGTACTGGCAACAACGACCTGCTAAAAACGTGTATTCCTTCTTCGTTTTTGTCAATTATTGTGGCGTAGTAATATATGAAATGTATTGTGAAATATAATATTCATGTAGGTAACATATATAGTTCAGAATGTTGTCCAGGTATCTGATTTCTAAACTTTACTTAATTGCGAAACATGGCTGTTTACAAACAAACCATGTTTCATTATAATTAATGTACTCATCAGTCATCAAGCAATTGAATCCATCAAACTTATTTATGTTTTTCTTTTATAGCGATGAAAAATATTTCAGCTAAGGCTGAAGAATTAGTAGAGGAAAAGAAACATGCTGCAACTTCACTTCTTGAAAAACAAGTATGTTATTATTATTATGAATAGCTAAAAATATACTTAAAATAAAAATGCCATTTAATAAAATCATCGTGTTATGTTAGGACCATGCCTATATACAGTGGATTTTTCTCATTTTTATGTACACTTTAGATTTCATACATTTTAATCATTATAGTCATTATAAAAACGTAGGAGATTATAGAGAAATTGATATTTTTACCATACTAAAAAATTCCATAAAAAATGTATTGACCATCGATCATTTCCTCATTTTATATAATATATATCAAGCAAACAATATTTCAGTTGTGTAATATGAATACTCAAGTAAAATGTATATTATTTCATATGTATCAAATATTATGGTGCCATTAAAACCATAAAATACTATTTGTTTGTCTTTAGATATTAGAACTCAGTTTATGAGGTAAATTTGTAAATACTAAATATTTTGCAGTAAAATATTTGTTAAATCAACACTTGTACCTATAGTTCGTATTTACCTCTATTTCATTTTTGAAAATTAAGAAGACGTTACCCATGCATTTGTTGCCTCCGTCTTACACACGCATGACATAGCAAATTTGCGTTCACTAGTTTCAATAGTGTGTTGTTGGTTTTAATATTAAAGTGAATTTACCTATTATCATACTTTTAGGTAAGAATATTATCTGTGCTTAAGCGTTGGCGATTTTTCAATATTTTCATTTTCAAGTAAGATATGTGCATGTGAAATATAAAAAATAAAAAATGCTCATATCTCGCTTGAAAATTAAAATATCGAATAAAAGCTAACGCTCGAGCACAGATAATTTTAATATCGAAAAATGTTATAATAGGTCAATTCACTCTAATATAAAAAATAACAGCATACCTACTATTGAAACTCGTGAACGAAAATTTGCTATGTCGTAAGTGTGTAAGACGGAGACAACAAATTCATGGGTATCGCCCTCTTAATACTTAATAAGTTTCATTGAAATTTACAATTAGGTCTATTGTTTAATTCTTATGCAAATATAGAACAAATTGTATTTTATGATGTGTCATAAAGCTTGGTCGAGTAAAACAAAAAAGGTGTAAATAAAAATGAGAAAATAATTCGATACAAAAACTGACAAGTTAATACGTTGTAATACATACTACCTATATCCAAAATCTTTGTTAAATTTGCATAACAACTTTTGTTAAATTATATGATGAACTTCATAAAAAAACCTGTATTTTCGTGGGATAAACTTCATTGTTATGAACACAGATTATACTACCTCCAAAATAATGTCAGTAATCAAAATACGTATGTATGTAAAAAAAAAAACATGTACCTAAATAATTTTAAACACTAACACATTAATTCATCGTTTATAGTCTTAATGTGAACTAATAACTTTATTTAAATTTTAAATTACGTCATCCCGTTTTTTTAATTAAAGGCATCTTCGACACTTACCATTTTTAGTATATTTAGACATTTAGTTAATTTTAAGTGATTTAAAAGTTATACGAACAGGGTTGTTCAGAGGTTTTGGTGTGGAGTTAGGCTATGATGTTGAATATAAGGTTTATACGTAAGCAATAGGGTAGAGGCGGTAGAGTTAATAGATCAATGTGTAGATTTTTAAACATTTTCAATTTAAACTAAATTTTCAAAATTCAGTTTTAATTTGAATTATTATATCATTATATTTTTTTAACTTTTTAACTTAATAAAATTAATGGATTAAAAAAGTACTTCATAAAGAGTTATGGAATTCATAAATATTTTATACATTTTACGAATTTAATAGATGTGAAGGAAAAAAATTACGGTTGATAAATAATTTCAATGTTCAATATAAATTTCAAACAATTATTAGTTTATTTTACGATGGGTGAAACATTTTTGGGGCGTCATCGTGAAGCTTAATCGAAAGCCTGAGATAAAGCTGTTGTGTATCCCTTTTCCTCTGAACATTCTTGTATTGTGTATGATGTGGTTTATAATAATAATTGGTAAACGAATTATGTTGATATAATTTACAATATATTTATACATTATATATCCATTCATGCGGTGTATATTATTATGTATAATCCATCTCACATTCAAATTGGTTTTTGTGCTTCGCAACTAACTAGTTCATATACATTTATAGTCTGGACTATAAAATATGATATATTTAAATATTATATTATAGAAGAATACAACCAATCATTCTTGGGGATTTTTAACAAGTGGCTGACTTGAGTATCATATGTGATACATTCAACACTTTTCACTATTGTCCTTAATATTTTACCTATACTTGCCAATTTCATCTTGAGTATCATATATATGATCCTCAAAATTTTTTGAGATAATTTGTTTATTTATATCTAGAGAATTTCCCACTTCAGAAACACTAAAAAAACTGAGTATTATATATGATACTCAGCCAGATTCGTAAAACTACTGAGTGCATATATGATACTCAATGCGTTCGTGGCAAGATCAGTGAAGTTGGTAGGGCAGTCAACCTGTTGATGTTTTAGTCTTAAAAATCAACAATTATTGTTATTATACACATTTACATAAAAAACATATATCTACCTAGTACCTAGTTCATTTAGATATTTTAATTGACTTTATTAGAAATTCGTAATATCAATAGAACAAAGTAAACCTTTACGAATAATTATTTATAGGTAAAGTTATCTTAAAATGTTTAGTTGAAATTTTTATAATTTAATATTGGTACCTATGCAATGTTAAATATTGGCAGCATCAAAACCAATTCATTTGTGAGATAGATTTACGATACATTTTATTGTGGTGGCTTTTAGTATAAAAATGTATTTCCATAATTTTTATACCTATTTTACGATTTGATATGTATATGTTGACTATTTATATTGATAAATTAGATATTGATACGTAATCATTTTGGATAAGCCATATAAAATACATAAATAAATCATAATAATAATAAAATCATTATTATTTAATTGTATCGTTGTACTGTATAATATTGTTCTTTACAAACAATGCTGTGGCGAAGTGATACAAAGTATATACATATATCATACACATTTGCGTTGACTATGAAATCCTTAGGTCAAAGAAACCGGTGAGTTCTTATCTAACACGCTCAACGAGGCAGAAGGCAAAGCTGTGAGTGCCGCAGAAGAGGCGAAAAAGGCAGCTGTGGACGGTTTTGACCAGGAGGTCGAGAAACTTGCTGATAGTGCCTTACAGGAGGTATTAGACGGGCTTACGGGCTTTATGATATATTGCTAGCTGAACCTATAAAATAGCCAATTGCGGAAACAATTTTTTTTATCACACCCGGAGCTTATAAACGCAACATTCATATTTGCATATTATTTTAACTATTGTGCATGATTATTTTAATATCAATATTTTATACTTTTATGTTACAAAATAATTGGTCTTACGACACTAGTCTCTACGACTAGCCATACGACACGGCTTTTTCTGTAATTATTATAATTTTTTTGTAGACTTCTAAACACAATATTGGTGGTGGTGGTTTATTAGGTGGAATTAAGAATTCAATTGGTCATGTTGCTAGTAAAATGGAGGTCAGTATAATATAGAAACAAAATTTAATGAAATTGTATACGAGTTTTTACGAAGAGACCGGACAAATATGTTTTACAAGTTACAATGTGTATGATTAGTGATTATTATTATGGTATTTTAATATTATATTAGTAATGTTTAATTAAAATAACATCTTGTTAGGAATTCCTTTAAAAATATTTCGTATGAATATTAGTTATTCTTAAGAAATCTATTAAAATGAATATATTAGTTTTGTTAGTAAAAAAACATATTTTTATATTGTTTAATATATGATAATATTGTGAATTATCGGTATAGGAAGAATTTAGTAATTGTTTAAACTTTAAATAAGTACCAGCAATCTGTATGCTATAAGACTTAAACTAAATGTCTGTTTTATTATTTTATTAAGAGTGTGTTATTTAACTTTTTTTTTTAAATAATTTAAATTTATTATCACGAGTATTTACAACTATTGTATATTTGTATAATATTATTATCGATTTCGTTACGTTATTTACTACTTTATTATTTAGCATTTATTATTCATAAATCATAATAATCATTTTATGGTTTGATTGCGAACGAAATTTCAAAATTGTATGTACACACTATTATTATTATATGTATATAATTTTAAATTGTATACTGTTATAGTCTGGTGGTAGTAACGCGGGCCTTGATTTTGGTTCGCTGATCGGAAATACGGTTAGAAGCGCCATAGCTACACAAATACCCGTAAGAAATCTTGCAATGTTGTGTGTTTAAATTTAAATGTGTTAACATGTTTGTCGGTGTCTTAAAGTATGAAACTCGCATATAACAATAATACAATAATGTATACCTATATATAACCAAGTTATATGTTTTAATTGCAACCTTGCTTGTGTGCACGTGTGTTTGATTCCATGTAATATTTTAGAGTAATATCGAGGGCGCAGCAAGTGCGGTGACCCATAAATTAGACGATTCGGTTGTCGGTAAGGTAGCGCATTCGGTAGGGGATAAAGCCCACCAAGTGACTGATAAAGTCCACGAAGCGGCCGATGGAGTGACCCATTCTGTGCAGGGAGTCAAAAGTACGGTGCAGGGAGTAGCCAATACGGTGAAAGGAGTCTCCAGTATGATTCAAAGCACTACTAATGGAATGGTAAGTACGGCGCAAGGGATGGTTAACACGCTAGGCATTGTAGCCGGAGGGATGTCCACTGCAATGGGTAGTATGACCAGTGCAATGGGTGGTATGACCAATGGTATGAACGGCATGCTTAGCGGAAGTCTCGCTGCTTCGAAGATGGCCCTTTTGTTAGCGACCAAGGTCGTACCTGTGGCCACGACTGTTCTCAACCAGACGACAAAAGTCACGGGAGTGATATTCGGCAGAGTGGTGCCCAAGGTATGAGTTAACGACTATCTCCCCAACCACCGAAACACACCCTCTGACAAAAACAATGTACATCGGTTTGAAAAAAACGCTACCCGAAGAGGAAATGTCGAAACGAAAATATCTCGGATCATGGTTTTTATTTACAAGTACCTATCGAATATTCGGAAATAAAGCGGTGCTGCAGTATTATGAAATAATCGCTTTCAATGACTTTTAACGTGATTCTAGCAGTCCTTCCTTTTGGGTCAAATATGAGATTAGAGCGAAGTTTATTTCGTATATGTGATAGTTCCAATATAAATTATAAATTTTATTTTTATTTTTATTTTATTTTACAAATTACCTATACTAGACATTTTTCAAGACGATATGTGCGGCCCATATTATGATAAAAATATAAGGGTTTTCATCTCTGTCATTATTCAGCTTTTCTTTTAAATATATCAATGGTTCATAATTAATTTAAACCTGATCGAACACTATTCGTAACAATAAACATCCAATTTGTTTTCAAATACGAGTTCAAATAACATTGTAGTGGTACAACAAGTGCAATTTGGTTTCTATAATAAGTTGAAAGGAATTTAAAAAACACCAATCGTTGCTTCACATATAGAATTTCGTTTTAGCTCTGAATATAGATGAAATATTATATTGCGTATTTTAAACTACCCATGAGTTCTGATTGCAAAATGAGTAGTTGAAAGTTGAAACCCTTCGAACCGATATCTACACAATATTTGTATTAAAGGACAGTCGTATAATATAGCAAAATTACTATAATTCTAGGAGTGTGTGACTTGTGAGAGAGCAATATTTGCATTGTATGAATATATCGAAATGATTGAGAATTGTAGAAAAAATTGGATGTACACCATAATATTTTAAATTTGTGTCGTGAGGAATGTGGATATAAACGCGAGTAAGTAGTAGTATAATATTTGTACTTCAAAAACGACACATAGGTACAATACACGCACACTAACACGCATTAACACACCACTGTCCCCAAATAACTTGCACTTTGCTTTGTAGATTGTTTGTTTAAATGTTTGTTATTTTTTAGTTTGTTGATCGGGTCTCTAACTGTGTAATACAATAAGCACATTAACACGGTACGGATTTGAAATCAATAATGGTTGAATCTATAATATGTAACCGAACTGCCAAGAACGATACATTTTATTGTGTTTATTTTCTGTATAATATCTAAAATATAATACTCTGCTCATATAAAATCAAAAAAACATTGTCCTATAATATTGTGCATACGAGCTTATTATTATAATGTCTTGTACTCATGTACCTATGAAAGCCCAAACCTATAAAGGTGGTAAAAATGTTTTAAAGGGTTTTGTTTGTTTGTTTGTTTTGTTATTTTTTTTGTCATAATATTATTACCTACTTTTTGTTGTTATTTATATTTAAATAAATGTACGTTTTATATAAATCAGTGATAACATCATATATTATCATTATCTCACTGCAATTTATATTTCCCAGAAATTCAATAACCTAATGAAATAATAAAAGTTGTGATATTTATAAGTAATATTGTAATAATGATGCCCATAAATTATAATAACTCTAATAATTTCAAAACGTTTAATATGTTATATTGTACAGAATATTATGCAAGTTTATTTGATTTATTCATTAGTAATTTTTCTCCGATCGCCCGTTATAAATAAAGTGTCAAAGATGTATAGATAATCATTAATCACTATAAAATATACTAACCTAATAGCCTTATTATTTAATTACTCATAATATTATATAAATATAAATTCTCATACAACGGACGGCAAAATTGTTTGCCATACAAGCAATAATACGTGATCGTCATCATTAAATAATCCATTCGAATTTTATCATAAAAATAACAATCGCTTTTTCCCATCCAACGTCCAATCGCACGACCGCTTACTACAATGTGAACGGCTATATAATATAATATATATGATAACTAGTCCTTAAACTATAAAATAGAAAAAGCTAAATATTTTTTTTTGGCAGGAGCTTAGTGAATAAAATAATGTTGTCATTCAAATTAAATAAAAGGTACTTATATTCGTTTAAAGGAAAACCATAACAATATTAAAACTTGAACATGAATGAAAAATAATATATTTGTCATAAAAAAAACTATTGATAATAATCTGTAGCTAATAATTTACAGGGTACCAAGCATACTTACCTTCCTTTTATCTTTTAGTAGGTAATTCAAATTCAAATTCTTTAGTTAGCTTAAAGATCAGAATATTTTCGGATACCTACAAAGATTTTTTAAATCATTTAAACAGTGACGATACAAACTTCATCAAAAAAAAATACCGTCATTCTATTCGATTATACTTAAAACTATCAGAATTTGAGTTAATTTATTACTAAAGGAAAAATGGGGGTAAGGTTGTGTACCACCTTGTATAGAATATAATAAAACCTATATAAACCAATAAACAATATACAGGATATAGGTAATTAATATAATTTTATATAACACTCATTATTGCTCAGATACCGATCACAATAATACCACAGAAGCGATCGTTCGGAGAATCATATACTTGTAACAGCTTGAAAATAGTAAATTTTGGTTGATATTAAAAAAGACGGGGCACGAATATTTCGGGACACTAAAATAGTACGTCTAGTAGCAACCCTATGTATAGGTACCACCTACCCAATATAGTAGACTATTATATAAAATACAATACAATAAAAACAGTAGTGGCTTCTGGTTAATATTACGTTTTGTAGATTTATAATAAAAGTAATAATAATATAAAAAATATCTTGCAAGAATCTATGTATACAATATAGTCGTGTAGGTGTATAAAGTATATGCGCATCGTGTGTGTTGCCTGTTCCTTAAATCGCGTGGAATTTTAGATTCAAACAATACAATCGTGAAGTACGATCGATACACGGAATGTGGGTTAGACGTGCAAACTAATGCTACCTATATCATTATGGTGTTCTGTTTTATTTTTTATTTTCGCCATGCATTATTTCCCGGCTTCCCAAGGTTATTATGCCCGACGATTCGTCCGTTTAAATGACCACCGAATCGCGTGATGGTGTGCATTAATTTAACATTGTTTAAGCTGGAATTCGGTCATTTGTTATCGATGTAGTGTAGTCTAAATTATTTACAGAGTCGGACGAAAGGAATACCGACAAATGACAATATAACGCGAGCATAATATTTAAATAAATATGTATAACTATACAGATAACACAAATATTTCAAAACTTTTATACTGCCTTCGGTGGAGTGTTTTCGTTAACATAATAAAATCGTAGAAATAATACAATAAAATTGTTCTCTTTATTAGTCAATATTATATAATAATATAATAAATCGTCCTTTTTTATATTTTTATATAAATTAATGTAGTTTTATGATGCACTTATTAGTGATTTATAGGTAGACAGTTAGTATTTATATCAGAGTTAATGTGTTCTATACGTCTAAATACATTATACGTTGAAAAAAATACCTACCTTGTATATAGTATGATTTTAATATAAATATAATACATTTATAAGTAGGTAATAATATACAAAAGATATTTTAAAAATCATAAAACAATACCTAACCAAATGTTAAATATAAATAATATATCCTTGGATTCAAAAATGTAGACAACCATACTATAAACCTTCATACCTATGTAATATTAATCCAGATTAAAAAAAATAAAACCCTTAAGGTAAATTTATCGAAACGAAAATTTGCAATGTTATACATATAATCCATTAAACTATTTAACCATCTCCAATATATGAATATTGATAAAGCATCAAACATTATATTATATATTAATTATAAATACTTTATTCGTAGATAATGATTACTGATTAGGTTCCTATATAATATATGGACATTTATTATTGATAAAGTGTTTAAATAGTAATTAATCAATTTATTATTAAAGAGTAAATAAAAATAAGTGGATTCTGCCAGACTTTATTTATTACTCGTATAATTGCGAATATCCAAAGACCTTTTGACCTTTGTTTAAAACTGCAGAAGACCTTTAAATCGTTTATATCACCTTTTATCAAATATCAATACGTTTAAAAACTGATTAACTTTTATTTTAAAATATCTAACCAATTAAGAGAATAAAGGTTAACATTTAGCATTAAAATATAATCGTTACAAATCATAGATTCATACATTATTATTGATGCACGCTTTTATAATGTTGCATGCAAACGGTAATGGGTAATTTATTGAGTGTTATTATAGTATTTATTGTTATTGTAAAAAATAATAGAAAACGACGCTCGAACTGCACCAGCTGTATACACATATAGGATAACTTGTACTTTTTTGTACCTATATATATTATATTATATGGTAATAAAATATCACTCGATTATTTCAATTTTATGTTCGAATCGAGTAAAAGTAAAAATATGATTATCATTTTCAATTTTGTTCTATATATTTTGTTTTTGGCGACATAATTTTAAGAATATCACAATATTGATTTAGAAAATCATACAATAGTTAAGTACCTTATTAAATTGTAAATGGGAAGGATACTGATGCGATAAGTAACTATTTTTTAACATCTATGCTTCGCCCTGCAGAACAATAAAAATATAATTAATTGTATTGGCATTCTATAATATATTAATATGAATAATATGAAGTAATCGAGTGTGTATACATTATATTGTTATTTATCGTGTCGCATGTTGAATACACCGAATACGTGATACTATAATAAAATATAGATACATGCACCGACTATCGAGTCATGTCAACAACAGGTACCGAAGATAGGATGACACTACGTTGTATAATATTCTTAAGTAATAGAAAAAAGTTATAGTAATAAGGCGGAATAACAATTTTACGGTGTATGAACTTATAATAATTCCGTCGCGTACCTATTATAATATACGTTTATGGTGTACCTAAATACTACCTATATGCCTCCTACCTACTCTTATGTTTTAGTGTGTGAAGTGTCGCATAGTATAATATAGTAAGGGGGCCACTACCACCCACGATTTTTTCATCCTCCTACAATAATGCGGACATATGGACGTTAACTGCTATACACTGGGTAATACATTTGATGTAAAACACTCCTTATTTCGGAAAGCACAAATGTTTTTAAAATATTTGTCTTGCTATATTATTAAATCGTTGAAAAACAAAATATTTAAGAAAAAAATTTTATTTTTACTATTTTTTATTGTTATTAATTTTTCAAAAGTATTTTACTCTTCTGTATGACATCATACATTTTTAATTTCATATTCCTAAGCAAAATATTATTCGGAGTGCCAATTTTGATCTATAAAAATTAAATTTTGGATGAGTAGTTTATTTTATTAGTTAAGATGAGCGGAGAAGTGGATCAACATTTTGCAGGGTACCTCTGTACCATTCCACTTTGCATTTAGTTTGACTATAACTATAACCTTTAAGGCTTTAAATACGTCTTATAAACCATAAAATAACAAAATTCAGTTTTTATATATCAAAGTACACAAAAAAATTCTACTTTAGAGAAAGGAATTGAAAAATGCATGTTTTCATAAAAAAAGTTAAACATTCAAAAAATAATAACGATACAAAATAATTATAATAGTAATAAAAATAATTATTTTTTTCGAAAAATGTTGTTTTTAACAATTTAAAATCAAGTTTTTAAATAATGATTGTGTTTCACGTTAAACGGATCACCCGGTATCGTAATATTTGGTATGGCATATACATTATAATAGTCTTGACCTTGCAGGGAACTATAACGTTTTATACATAGGTAGTGTTGAGATAATTTGTTATGTCTTTCCCACTTCAAAACAACGTATATATATATTAATTTTAGGTATATAAAATATATACATACATATATTACATAAAGTTAAAAATCCTATGCGTGCCACTGTAGTGTCTCCATATTATTATATTCCGGCCGCTGTACTTCGCGCTTGCGTGTCTTTAAAACGACCATCACGTTGGCACCTAAGTGTCAGAAATTTTTCCAAGTGAATTTAATTGAATTTGTCAATGGCACGAGTTTCGTGTTCGAACGCATAGTCATATACGATATATTATATACTATAAATATTATTTTGTCTGCAATGATCAAAACACTATATGATATATATATGCCATATATAACCCCTCCCACATGGTCTAAAGTGAATATTGTAGGAGTGTAAAACATTTCGGCGTGTCGTGCCATATGATTATTGTCATACGATGACGGACAGCCAAATCGTGAATCGCTGTGCGTGTTTTCACGTTATGTAATCAGTCAAAAATGCCATTTTCACATTAAATTTTACATATATTAAACATAGCAACCGTATTCGATGTATTTAATATTGTGTTCACGTTTATGTATAATATAATATACTATATTATTATGTTAACCGGGAAACCGGATATACCGGCGATACCACGTGTGGTATAATATCATCCCACCTATACTTGCAGCTGGTATTTGGGCGTTTCCTCCCCCGACCGTGCTTTTCACCACAGCCCCGTCGCACATACATCCGGCATTTTCCGCAGTGCCGGACAACCCCCCTCCTCAAGCCCCCTAGAAAGCTTAGCCCACCATCGAATAACGAAAAGCATTTGCGTTCTCGTGATTTTAATGCACCCTTTGTTCGTGACCACTGACCCGTAAAATAATATGTTAATCTGCCAAGGTTTTTCGAATACAAATAGTCGACTTACATTTCCGAGAGAGTGACCCCAATGGAATTACCTATATGTATATATCAAAAAATAAATAAATAAATTGTATAATATAATATATTTTCGAATTTTTCCCATTCATGCCCACTACTAATGCAGGCGTGTTTCATTCGGGCGATGACGTTACCTACCTTATTTGTTTGAAAAAAAAATCGTCCACCCGATGAGAGGAAACGTCTTTGATACATTATTCAATGGAGTATTCTATTAATAGTATCTAAAGTACAATCGTTAACTTGATTTTCCAAAAAAGAAAACTTTTGGAGGTCTTCTCTTTTATAATAGTTTACATAAATTACATGACGAGCGGGATGATTACGGAAGTCAACGCTAGTGCAGTTCGAGATGTTGTGCAGCGCCTCGTCTCCCCCAAACTTATAATACAGTGAGACCTCTATATACGGGACACTTTCGGAAATGTTGTCCGCTATTCGTCCGTTATATGTGATAGGTTTCACTGTGTATATTAATAATTTTGGTATATTATACGATATCAATCATTATTACTTACCCATATAAACGAGCATTGCGCGTAAACTATATACAAATTTTACCGGGGCCTCTGAAATATACAATTTTGGACCGATATTGTGATGATTAGGAGACACCCGCCGCACCGGCACCCGCCCCTGTTGCCGCCGCCCCGGAACAACAGTCGACCGTCGGCCAGGTGGCGTCCGAGGCCAAGACGCTGGTGGACAAGACAGCCGCCGAGCTGAAACCGGCCCTAGACCAAGCGGTGCATGACAAGATCAACCCGTTGGCGCAGGACCTGGCCAAGAAGCTGCAGCCGATCACCGGCGACGTGTCCGCACACATCAACACGGCGCTGGCTGATGGCGTCAAGCAGTTGAACCCGATTGTCGACCAAGTGTCGACGACGGCCAAAGGATTCGTCGACGATGCCGCCAAACAGGTACGGTTCGCCTGCCGATACCTAAAGAAAAACGATGGAATCGATATTATATATATGTGACATCAATACAACCCTTATATACTTGCCCTTTAGCCCCCCCCCAACCCCCACTGACAAGGTCGCCTAGATCTAAATCACACCTTTTTATATATGATATAATATATAATAATATTATACATATAGGTACGTCCGATCGTCCTTGTATAATATATAATATATATATAACAACAGGTAGGTGTGTCTCGTGCGTGTATAATAATAATATATATTATATAGAAAAAACAGACGAAAACGTTTTATTGTCGTTGCTGTTATATGATATTATGCATTATTTCACGTAATATGTCTGCGGTCTTCACAGAGTTATCGTTATTATAATAATAATATCATTTAACGGCTACAAATATAGACGAGGTGAGATTACTTATTTATGCATAAATATTATATTGCTATATGGTTTTCTGATTTTTGACGTAGTATAGTACATAATACCACACACGAATGAGATGATGACTATTGCGGTCATTTTTTTCATATGTTTTTATTTTATTTTCATATTTCAATCACACGCCACACCCGGTTTTAGTAGTTATTGTCATGCAGCTTTGTATAGACGCGTATATATATAACAAATATTATAATGTATACTTTAATAAATACATATATTGAATCCATCATATTATATTATAGCTAAGTGTTTCTCAACCCCTTTGAACTACTGACTTTTCTCACTGCCACAAATTGCAGTTAAATTCGATTGAAGTATATTATAGGTGTACGGTGTATACCTGCAAGTTTTTGTTGGCTCGAAATAAATTAAGCTATAAACTTACTCTCGAAGTATTTTAAAACATTTTTTTTACTCACACGTGACGTCTTGATGTCAAAAATGTTATGAAAGAATGCAATAGCCACCTAGAAAGTCTTGATGTTCTAGGATTGAGAAACGCTAAATAATCATTATACAGAGTGTAATTGCTGAAAATAGACTGACGTGACGTAATTAACTAATTATGTTAATTATATATGTGTCAGCTATTTCTGTTACACTCTGTATATAAACCGGGAGATTATTTTATCGAAGAACACTCATTATTTCAAAAACTATAGCCTATAGGTAAATGGTTTTGAAAAAAATCTACATACATTTAAGCTGTTATATAAAACAACATTTGAACTATTTTTTAAACATTTTTACTTTGTTTATTGACATCATCATTTTTAATTCCTCTAGAATTTAAAAATGTATATTGTCATTCAAAAAAGTATCTAAATCCTATAAAAATTATATCGATTGGCGATTGCAAAATTGTAAAAAATATAATTTTTGTTGAAAAATGTTGTTTTGTAACGACTTGATTATGTAAAAAAATATTTTCAAACATTAGTTAATAGTTTTGGGACTAAAGAGTGATTTGAGTTAAATTAATCTCAGTAACTGAGTTATACACATCGGCGCAGTCATTATATTATTATCATTTATCATAATATTACTCACTACTTGTACACACACCTGTGTGTATAGGTGGGCGACCCCTCGATTACAGAACATCGTCCCACTCGATATCCCTCAACCCATAACCCAACTCGACGCTCTTAGATGGAAGTATATACGGGCTTTGGGTCATCGGGTCGGGTCGGGTCGAGGGATTAATCAGGTTCGTTCTGCGAACACCCTTGCAACAGTATACATTATTATAAAAATATGCAGTTAAACTTCCATATTACGAAGTCTCACGGAGAACGAAAAAAAAAATTCGTTTTGTAGAAAATTCCGTTAAGTAGAATTAAATTAATTTTTTTCTAATTTGATATGTTTCTGAAAAATATTTAGTGAAACAAAATTTATTTTAAATGGAAGTTCGTTATTTGGAAGTTTCACTGTATTAATATACTATTACCGACGGTCAATTCCCGTGGTTGTGTATACAATATAATACATATTATCACTTATAATATGATACTGTGTACGGCGATTTCGCTGATTGAGACGTTACATTATTAATCGTGCGTTTTGTTTTCTGTTTTTGTTTGCGCCTTGTCGCACATAAACGCATATCCACAGGTGAGCTCGGCGGTAGACGACAAACTCAAGGAGGCTGACCAGTTGTTCAGCGATAAGCGCGAAGCTCTCGGGGAACCGGCCAAGAGCATGATGTCCAAGGCCAAGGGATTGTTCGGCTGTAAGTTAGGTTGCTGTACTATCATGTAGGAAAAAAAATTCTCACACAAAACCCGTGTACGCACAGTCTACACACACTGTCGATGTATATTGCCAGTAAGGATAATCTTTATCGGTTGAACGTTTGTTTATTTTGATTTTTTTTGATTTTTGATTTTTCACACATAATCAGAACGATTGCGGATGATGCGTGTATAAAACGCATGCCATGCGTGGATTTTGTATGGTGGCAGTGTATAGTAGTAAAATAATAATATAATATTATAGTATAACACATACTCACATTTTTAAACGCGTCCAAAAAGTATTTATGTTGTATATGCATACAATATAACAGTAATAATGATACATACGCATATTGCAGTGTTCATATTATATAATATAATGCCTATATATTTTGCCGTTTTAAATATATATGTATATATAAAAACAATTTTTACCGTCCAAAATGATTTTTGGCATTTTAAAAGAAATCCACATCAACTAATATTGCTGCAAAATTGTATACTATGACCTCTAAAACCATAGATTATATTATTATAGGGGGGCGGAGTGGCCGAGCGGTTTAAGGCGTCGGCTATGACGCAGCCGAAGCTAGTTCAATACCTCGGTTATGGGCGGCATTTTTCTTCGGGCAAGTCACGGTGGCCGAAGAACAAGTGCCGTCATCCCCCTCCCGGGCATGATAGATACCTACGGGTGCCCAATAAAAAATTCTGCCAAACCCAACACACACGTGTTCCTCCCCCTACCGACATAAAAACCTACGAAACCATACAGCTAATGGCCATAGTCGCCGGGCTTAAGATCAATTAAAAAAAAAATAAATAATAATATTATCTATGCCTAAAACGGTGCAAGAACAAGTTTGCGATAGACATTCGGTATAATATAATAACTAAAACCCACTTAGACTAAAATTCTCATTTCGTCCATCTATATTCTATATAAACCCAAACCACGTATGTTTTAATGTCGACTTAATGCAACAGAAATTTAGGTGAACTTGAGGCTTAGACGCTTAGTACCTATAATAGGTGCTCCTAGAAAAAATATTAAGTTGTAACCAGGGCTGAGGATTTGTTATTTTTAAGTACCTATCGATAAATTGCATCGTGAATTCGAAATGAGCGTGAGATACAAATTCGACTATCAAGGAATTACCACTTGAAATATGAATTTATTTTAACCTATTTGCACATGTCGTAGACGTTGTATGTGCATGTGAAAATGCATGTATCCAGTTTTTTAATTTTTTTTAGTCCATGCTTGGAGAAAAATTTGAATTTGACGTTGTATTTTATCAATGTACAATAACTATTGTAGATAATGTATACCTAATGAAATATAATATGATGTTTTAATATAAATTGATTCATTTTTTTTATGGATCCTAGCTATTATCTACCTATTTATAAGATTTCGTGACGATCATTGCCGTAGATTAAAATAATCCATACAGTTAGGTATAGGTAAATTTTTTATGTTTTATTTACTAAAAACGTTCATGACATAAATACAATCATAATAATTGTAAATCTATTTTGTTAGGTTGATTTTGCAGAATTTCGAATATTTTGGAATTTTTGATTTTACTTCCCCGTTTTTAATTGCATAAGTGAATGTTAATTTCATGGTTTCGTTTAGTGCATTAAATGAACATTGAACAGCCTTGGTTCAGCAATTATTAAATCGTCGTTTTACTAAATCCTGTGACGTTATAATTGTATTATGGGAATTGCTTAAAAAAAATCCGTTTTTGTGATCAATCAGTTTTTATCAAACCGTTTTCAACTAACAAGTACAGCAATCATATAATATAATTACACAAGTATTATTATTTTGTACTTTGGACACATACATACAAAAACACAATACCACAGTTAAAAGCAAGAGAATGTATTTATATATATATATACACTTAATATGCTAAATAACGTTCATTAAAAATACATTGTACGCGTTTGATGATGTGTCATTATTCATTACCCGCTGGAGTAGAGCGCAGTACTTAAATCATTACGTTTTTTCACATAATATTATCTATTAATCAATCTCAGGCCTCAGCTAACACAATTAACACATAATACGTCATAACATACATCTGTACATCATTTAAACATATAACAGTGCATACACAAAGGTTTACAAGGTGATTCTTCTAAAGGCGAACACTCATTTTCTCAAAAAGTACTAACGTTTTTGGGAATATTTTTGTCACATAATTTTAACTTTGATATCACTGTAATGCAATTGAAAATTGAAAAAAAACATATTTTTACTATTTCTTATCGTTATAATTTTTACTTATTTCAAAGACATTATAGTACATTTTGAATTTCATATTGTGAAGCAGAATGTTTTTCTGAAACTGCCATTGCATAGAAATCGAAAAAGCTTTCTAGACTAGTGGGAAGTTAATGGTTAACAAGTTAGAAGTAGGTACTCAAAGATATGATGACCCGCGTAATGGACAAACATTATGCAGGGTATCCTTGTGCCATTTACATTTGTCCATCAACACTCATATAACTAATTAACTATTCGTTCATAAATCGATTTTATACATTTAAAATTTCAGAAAAATATTTTAAGTCAGAACATGAATTTAAAAATGTACTACGCTGTCATTCAAATAATTAAAATATTAAGAAAATTATAACTATAAAAATAAAACTTTTTATGTTGTTTTGAAATAACTTCTAATTATATTGTAACGAAAATATTTACAAACACGTTTATTAATATCAAAAATTAAAATTAAAATCATTGCATACCTACTTATTGTTCATCCTTATAACACAATACACACCGATTGTACATAAAAATATAATACATAATAATATTATTAACACGTTTGTTTAATGCCAATCGAGTTTATATAATATATTATATTGTTAATGGGACATGTTGTGGAACACCTAACACTCTTTCTAAACGCTAATACAACTATCTCATCTTTGGTTTTTTCTGTTTTTTCTTTTTTTCAGGAATCAATCAACTACTAATCAGTACATATTATATGCGCATAGTGGGAGTAGCGAGTTGGCTATAAAACTGCTATAGCGTGCTAACTGCTAAATCATTTTAATTTTACTCATATTTATGATATCAACATAATATTCCACATCTACCTACTATTTATGATATAAACGAGCATTACTTTAAGTGGCACACGCGTTTAATACAATAATTGTATCTTTTTTCCCCTTAACTTTATGTTTATCGGAAATTGTATTCATTTTAAGGTGCACTCTTGATTTTCAATATAAATTTTTTTTTATACGTCCCATACACGACGATTTATTTTATATTATCGTAATTATTACTATTATTATTATTATTATTATTATTATTATTATATACGTTTAACTATTGATTTTTTTTTTGTTGATTTTATGAATTCTTATATATACAGATATACTTCTAGTCGTTCACCGTGTAATTTACATTTATAAAAAAAAAAATTCAAATAACCGGTACCGTCTTTTACAATTACCTACCGCTCACGGATAAATGATGGTGACAATGTACCGAAACGCGTTAATATTGTATAATGATTCATAATATAATATTTTAATGTATAATAGGCACAACTAATAGCGGTCGAGTACACTGTAATAAACGATATGATATTATAAGCATAATCGTCCACAGACATTATTGTTGTGATATTTTTGTTTACTTAATATACGATTAACACGCTTGCTATTTTTTACATGAAATCATATGTTGTTGGTTTTTTCATACTATCGTGGGAAACCCGATATAAAATGATATTGGGTACCTGTGATCTGCTATTAACGGTGGCGTATTTATGGTTTGGAGGGAATTATGTGTTCCCCCCCCCCAGGGGATTTATAATATTCCTATATATTTACTTAATTTTATTTTTTTTTTAAGAAAATTTCTTATCGCAATTCCGGTCTATTAAAGTAGGTATGTAATAAATATTATAATAATTAAAAACTGTATTATAAAATATAAATCAAATAGTTTCAGTGTCTGTTATTTTCGATGGTATTTTCAATATATTTGGTACGTATATAGGTACTTGCATAATATTGTAAGCGATTTTACTCGGGGGTTAAATTATCAGGTTTTTATGGGGGCTTACCTATAAAGTTGTTACTTATAATATAAAATTCCCTCACACAAACAAATATCGTAAATACGCCAATCTGGTAATCAAAATCTATTAAAGCAGAGCTGGTGGTAATGGTATTGCAGTAGTTAGACGTTTGTTAACGGTATTTTGCATCGTACTATAATAATCCTATTGATACGATAAAATCCCTTAAGGCATTTGGTTCTTTGTTTCTAATTTCAATTTGTTTTTTTATTTTTAGTGAGATGAACACATTGGGAATCCACGTCGATAGACATTCACAAATAAATTGGGGTCATTATTATTATCTATATATACCTTAAATGTTAATTTCTTTAAAAAAATTTTAATTTTATATTGTAATACATTTTAGATACGTGCCTATATTATAAATTATACTTTTAATAATATTATAACTTTTTGACAAAAGCATTTACTTGTTATTATTATGTGCATACTTTTAACTATACGAAACAAAATAATCGGTGAGCAACTGTGATTACCTATTGTTAACATGAATAATAAATAATATTATAATGTTACAACCACATTTAACCACAATATAGTATTAAATACACTATATATCTAAATATACTTTGCAGTTTGGAAATGTTGGTATTGCGCGGTGCGCATTCAACTGTATGGATTTATACACATAAATGTAGTTATTAGTTTATTGTAATATATTAGGTAGATATCATTTTTAATTTTTTTTTTTTAATATCTTACTCTTATGATAGTTATTATGTAAAATCAAATGAATAACTGAAGACGTACCTAAAATAATATAGTATATAGTCTGAAATAATGAGTTATAATAAGTCTTTCCTCACACGACAAAAAATACAACATATTATTTAAAAAAATATAATTTTAAAAATGATGACAATACAATATATAATAATGGTGCCTATCATATATATTTTTTTAGGATAGCTTGTAGTGTAGATATATACAATACAAATTATTATATTATTCAACTGTCGTGGAACATTTTATGGGGGTTTTGCTTAGTTAATTTGGGTCAAATAAAATATATATCAATAAATTATTATTTTTTTAATCCGACGATAACATTTCGAATTAACAGTATAGGGGCTCATCGTAGCCATCGGTACCTATACTATAGTTAGTAGTTTTACATTATTATATAATTTACATTATATTACGCGTGTCATAATTAATGTTATGTATTGTCCTATTGTGTGTTTAGTATTTAGTTATTATATGTACGAAATAACAATTACACAAACTTTATAGTAGTTTTTTAAATAATTTTTACTACATTAAGCATCTATTTGAAGTAATTTTGAAATAATGATTTAATTTATTTTTAATTTTTACTAATTATAGTTATAACTTATAACATAAGTATAAAGTGTTTCAAGTATTGATAAACTTCGAGTTATGAAAAAGTAATGTTAAAAAACGTAAATACTTTTCGTGATGTCGTATCCTATTTAATATATTAGGTAGGTATACAGTATACCAAATTGCAAATGACAAATAGATAAGTCCACAGAATTGATTATAAACTAATAATATGACCTTAATTTTTATTAAATGTAAATAATTGTTCTATTATATCTGTTGTGCACAGTATGTTCATGTTTGATGAATAATTAATAATTGTTGGATATTCGTTTATACTTACGGGTTGTTCAATGGACATCTAACTACGTCTTATTTATAATATGTGGAACACGATCTATTAGACATTTAAAATTATTATTAATATTATCAGTATGGCATAAATATATTATTTAAACTAAATACATTTCAAAATTCAACGAAGCCTGCAATTTCAACTTCCAATTGAAAATCATTACAGCTTTGGTTTACATTAAACTAGACTTGAAAACAGTTTATAACAAATGTGGCGATGAATATTATTTTTAAGTTTCTTTTTTGGTATCAACCATATGTAATAGACATATCAATAATATTTTTATATAATAGGTACATAAATTATAAAATATAAATAATAAACAAATATATTGCAATGGTATGTATATTTACATTCAAAATAAACATCTTGAAAAGAATGAGACCATGGTTTTAACCTCAGTGTACTAATTAAATTATTTTATAATAATATTACGTGAATAAATAATTTAGAAATAAGAATTCACAATCACCAAATTATTATTTATTTAATTAAAAGTGGCTAATCTTAGCCTGGGCCAATCCTAGGGTAATATTGAAATAATTAAAAGAAATATATATAATAATTTAAAAAATAGTTTGTGAATCTTCATTTTTAAATTGTTAAAATTTAAAGGCAAAAAAAAATTACTCTTACAAATAACTGTAGATACTCAAAATGTTCACCAAATGTTTTTATGACCATTTTCCGTACAAGATAACATTTTAAAACATTTAGACTCTTTTTGAGCTATTATAATAGACTATAAGCATGATAAATTATCAATTTTTCATATTTCTTATAAATAATTTCTCAATTTGGTCAAAAATGTTTAGTGTAAATCCACAATAGTTCTAATGAGAGTCTGAAGTTGGAAACTTGATGAAATTTCTCAAAATTGTGAAAATTTTCAAATAAACTGTGCTTATGAATTTTTTAGATTTTTTGGTAACAGAATAAACTACTTACGTGGAATTTTGTTTTACATATTTAATCCTTAGATATGAAAGTCAAACATTTTATAAATTTTTAACTACAAAATAATTATTCAATTTTAAATTTGATAATTTTTTTCAAAATTCGATCTTTAAATGCTTATAAAAAAAAATTGTTCCTATGTATTCTTAATATTTTTCAACTGATACTGTAACAATATATCAGGAGCCTTGTATTAATTTTTTACACTT
>WHPZ01586541.1:0-20422 GCA_016617965.1 Macrosiphum rosae | reverse complement strand
AAATCAATACATTCATCGTTCCACTCAGAATCTAAAACCGAATCAGTTTTGTCCAAGACTGATTTTCCGTATTATTCAAGATTCTAGATTCAATTTTCTATCAGAAGCTATAGACAAAATTGAACATCGTACAAAGTAATTAAATCTATGTAAAGACAATTACACACCACTGTAATAATGTATTCATCGCTTCACTCAGAATCTAAAATCTCTGGGGGGGGTCTATCACAGTATCACCATCACCAAATACCCCTCCCCCCTCAAATATAACTACTTCACTAAATGATGAAACGTATTATATAAGATGTGTAGTTACTAGTTAGTATCACAGGACTATACGGTCGGTCAAAACTCAAAAGTTTAATTAGGTGATAACGGAGACATTGGTGTTAAAGTTAGCTGATAAGGATTTGTGATAAGGCTTTAACGTCTTGGCGATCACGTTTTGAAGGGGGGGGGATGTTTTTGAAAGTCGAGTTCGAACGTCTATCTATCTGTCATGAACCGTATAATTTCGGATACTGTAAATTACGTGTAAATTCGATAATTGAACAGGCCTGATACGATACCCCAGCGTGTAAAGTCGAAAAACTGTTTTTGAGTGTCTAGCAAGACAGCCACCTCACATAAAAATTGATTAACGTTCAACTTTAAATAACCTAGGTAGACAAGATGATTTTATTTAGTAATATTATTGGTATGCCAATAGGTTAAAATTTTATTTTAGCGAATATAGATCAATAAGATACCTAGCTATTTCACATTTGTGTACGAACAATCCAAACGCCATCTTCGTTTCACACACGCAAAGTTTAATAATATGTGACTATTGTACCTATTTTGCCTATACTATACGCCGGGTAACACCTTAGGTTTGCGCGAAGTATATATATTAATAATAAAGTGGGTTAAGTATAATCAGTTAAGTCCGTTTATATGAATAGATAAATAAATGAATAAATATGTTTTTTAGTGGCCTGGTGTGAAGCGGTGGTTGGCTTCATTTTTGAACCAGCTCTAGGTTATCTAGTGACAAATGCTCATTTATTATATTATAATACGTATCATCTATGACAATCACCAATTGTCACCGTTCGTCCAAAAAAATTGTTACCCCCTCTCAAACAAGTTGTTGGGGAAAAATCATACCAATTTCTTCTAAATTCGATATTGGCGGTCGTGAAAGTGGAAGTGGTTTATTAGGCGGAATCAAGAATTAAATTGGTCATTTTGCTAGTAAAATGGAGGTCAGTATAATGTACTATGTAGAAGCGAAATTTAATGAAATTTTATACGTATTTTTACGAAGAAACCGAACAAATATATTTTAAAAGTTAAAACCATTTATACCTATGGACGATTTAGTTGACTAGGTACCTACCTACTTTTTACACACAATAATATTAAAATAGTCAAACTTTAAGTCTTTAAACATAAATGATATTATAGTAATTTTTCAATAGTTGTAACTATTGATCATTTACAATTTATCTTTTATAAATTAATACCTACCGTCATTCTTATTTTTCGTACCACTATTATAAATTGTAATATAATTTTCTAAAATATTGTAATAATTAACATTATTTAGTTGAGATAGATCATTTATATGTTACTGTTGTTACTGATATAGTAAGTGATGATGGAATGTTGGATTGAATAAATAAAAAGGACAATGAAGGGGTTTCGACTTTGACATAACCATAGGCATAGATGCAAATATTTGGGGGGATTGATGTCCTACTACAATTTATAATAATATTGAACATCTTAAAAAAAGATCTTGGGGGGATGCCTTAACCCCTTATCCTCCTTATTTGTAAACCTTTTTTTATTGTATGTCCTATTTTAGTCCTCTATTACCTATATGCATAATGAATATAGGTAATTTCAGAATTTAATTGTCTACATTATCACTTTTTGTAAGACTAAGTTGGTCTGTGATTCTAGTTTCAGGCTTTCGACAATCTGGAATTAATATTCTGTATAATATTTTATATTAATTTTATTTTTTATATAAAAACAATTCTGAAACGTTAATTTCCAGTTATTATTTTTTTTAAAGTTTTACTTTCTATAATTTTATTTTCTGTCATTTTTCTGTTATATTTACTTTATGGATTACTAACGTTCGCTTCGTTTATTTTCTGGAATATTATGGGCTTCCCAATTGCCAAGGTGGATCGAAATCAAGGCGCCACTGAGGCTACTGAGCCAAGGTGTCAGGTGATCGCCAATCGGTATTATTGTTTGAAAATATTGAAGAGAGAATAAAATAATAAATAGTAGCATGCACGATCTTCAAAGATATCTATCTTCTAAGCCCGTGGTAGCATGATAAAGAATATTGGAAAATATATTTTCTTTATCATGCTCGAACCAAGGTGGTTATATATATATATATATCCACTTTTGCTCGAACCCATAGAAAAGAGATAAACTATATGATAATATTATGCTCGTACCTATAAAAATGATTATAATAAGTAATAATAATTATTTAATTAATAAATAATCGGTAATACGGTTTAGAAACGATGAATATTAATTTAAACATATTAATATTGTCATTATTGTAATTTATAATTCGTAGAACTATTTGCGGAAATGCAGTAGGTATGTTTCCGGTGTTTGCTTGCAACTTTTGTGGTCGAATGGACATCACGTAATGATGTCGTACATTTTGTGAACAAAGTTTGTGACTGAGTGAATAGGTGGCTGTCAAAACCATGTCGTCGCTGCTACAGTCGCTGGAAGAAGTTGATGAACAATTGGCCGAGTCGCTGATCAGCAACTGTGGTGACCAGGACATTTTCGACGAAAATAACGTAAACTTTGTTAATTATTTTAAAATTATCAACTTAATTGTATGGACAATAATGATGTGTTTAGAGAGGACAAACTGCCCTGCATGTGGCGTCTGCCCGCGGCTTTAAGCATGTGGTCGACATTTTATTAGACAGAGGTACAGGTGTGTGCGCTAAAGACTTAAATGGAAACACTCCGCTGCATTTGGCTGCTAGAAACGATAATCTTTCTGTGATCAATAGTCTATTGTTCCGACAGCCCCAAGTTGCCTGCGAACAAAACCATGTAATAACGATAATTGAATTGCAAGTTTTGGACATCATTACTTAGAACTTATACTTTTGTAACTGTTTACAGAATGGAGATACACCGATGCATATAGCATGTCGTTATGGTTACTTAGAATGTGTGATGAAATTAATGGAACACAGTGGAACAGCAGACGTAGTTAATGAAAATTTGGATACACCACTGCTGGTTGCCATAAAAGAAAAACATGAAAATGTTGCGATATATTTACTTCACAATGCACCCGGAAATTTAGACATTTTTAATAATGTAAATTAATTTTTTGATAATTTTAAGAAAAAATAAGTGAACATAAGTTTTTACATTAGGAAGGTAATGCTCCTATTCATGTTGCTGTACAAGAGGGTTTGTTAAATGTTGTCGAAACAATAATAAATATGGGTCATGGTTTTGAGTACCCTAATGATAGAGGATTGTATCCATTGCATATAGCTACCAGATATGGACATGTTGAAATTGTTAGGTAAGCATTCTACTTCTACTACTTCTGTGACAATATTAATATATATTATTTGAATAAAATGTACATTTAAATTGCTTTAGGTATTTATGCATTGCAGGAAGTGATCCTCAGCAACGTAGTGTAGACAACATTAAACCTGAAATAACTGCTATAAAAAATAATCAAAAAGAAATAGTATCAATATTTACCAAATTAAACACTGTTAGCCTACACTTTCAAATTTTTTTTTTTTTGTGAAATTGTTTACTGTTATTATTATTATTATTATTTTTTTTTTTTACATCAGAATAGTGCAAGAGAAAATTACATTCAACAACTACTAATAAGTCATGAATACATACAAAACACAAATTTGTTGTTTTTTGGATATTCCAATGCTGGAAAGTCATCAATTATACGGTTGATGAAACTAGGTCTGTTTTCAATGCTTCTTGACAAATCACGAAATACCTTAAGAACAATTAACACCAACAGTAAGTGCACATCTAATCAATTATAATTTTATTAAAACACCACTCATAGACATTTTAAATAGGAACTAATACGTCTCAGGGTCAGTGCAATAATGGAAATGAGATGAGTCTTACAGAATATAATACTACAAACAGTTCAAATTATTATAAACATGACGGTACTAAGGGTATAGCAGTTCAAAAGGTTTAAAACAAAACATATTCACTTCTTTTTTTATCAAAGCATCAAGCAACTATTATATATTTTATAGGAAAAATTATCGGGTATTAACGAATGCACATTTTGGGACTTCTCTGGGGAAGATACATACTATAATTCTTATCATCATGTAATTCAAAATACACCAAACAAAGTGGTTGTTATTGTTTATAATGAGCAACAGTCTTCTACAGAAATTTTGAAAACTGTACGTTATTGGCTTAGTTTTGTTCAAGCAAGACTTCAAACCACAGAACCAATAAGTTTGTAGTATAAGAAATATTATTTTTAATTATACTAAAATCAGTACATTATTTTTTGTAGGTAAGAATGGTATTTCAAATCATTTAGTGCCTGTGATAATTGTTGCTACACATAATGGCCCGAGGATATGTCACCAACCTGACCATTTAATTAAAACTATGAAAGATGAGTATGGACATGTATTTCAAATGTACGAACAATTAGTACTTTTTAATATAATGGCAGTTGATTCATTAAGTGTGAAGAACTTTAAAGAAGCAATTAGTATAAGTAAAAAACGACTTCATTTTGTAAGTATTTCTAATAAGTTTAATGTTAATTAAAGTAAAAAATATAGAATAATAATTCAATTTACATAATATTGTTTTGCACACCATAATTAATAAAACAAAATGGTTAAATTCAAGTTTTCTATCAGGGATACTATCGAGGTGATATCATTTGCGGTGCAAACAGTAATGGCAGGTTAAATAAGCTGTCATTCTTCACCCGTGGTGGTTATAAATTACTTGATGACCCACCTAGAGAAAACTATTATAACACTAAGTCTTCAGTTACAAGAATTGAGGTTTAAATTATATTTAATAGTGCACAGTTTTTTTTTTTTTAATTTTTGATTATTAATGGTGTGCACTTCTTGAAATTTCACTGTGTGCAATTAAGTTTTAATAGCACATAAATGTGTTTTACAAAAAATACACAAATTGTTGTATTTTATTATTTTAGGGATTTCACTATAATTTATTACTTTCGAGTTTTAGGTATTCTCAATGTGATATTTAATCTTTTCAGTATTATTTATTTTTAGTAATGAAATTATACATGTATTGAGAATGTTATTATTTCTTTATTTTATTAAATGTTTTCAGAACATTCCACGAATGAGTGGTTTTTGTGAAGCCGTACAGAACTTTTTACCTAAATTAAGAAAAATTGCAAATCCGTTTCCAGTATTGTCTTGGAAGACATTCTGTGATACTATTCATCTTGAAGTAAATCCATTGGCTACTATTCAACATTTAAATATATTACTTATCCAGCTGCAAAACCTTGGTGAAGTATGTTTGGTCAATATTCATTAGAGTTAAAAGATTAAAATGATTGCTTATTATTTTTCCTAGGTATTATTCTTAAAATCAGGATTACAACCAGATTTGATTGTTATATCACCACATTGGTTTGGATCAAATATAATTGGTACACTGTTTTCAGTAGACTTTTTGATCAGTCAGACACGTATGTCTGGTTCGTATCAAGCAAATGATTTTCAGATCATGTTTCCTCATTATGATGCCATGTCAGTACTTCAACTATTGGAAACAATGAAAATATGTGTCCAAGTATGTTAAATTGTTATTCATTTCAACTTAATACCGTAGTATTTTTAATGAAATATTGCAACTACAATTGCAATTATTTGTCACTTGTATCTTTAAACTTTGAATATATTATTTTAGTATGATAATGATGGAGACATCGAATATGAATTCCCAGCATATATCATAAGAGAAAAAGATGAAACATTGTGGAAACCCTGGGGTAATAATGTTGTTGACTGTTGTTATGGTGGAATTCGTCTTAGTTCTCAACCGCAAGTTTTTGAACTTTTAACATCAATTTTTATTAGAATACAGGTATTGAACATTTATTTATTTATAATATTTATTAAATATATTCTTTATCCATATTAATAAATGTCTAAATATTAATATCAGGTTGAATTACGATACTTGCAAAACAATTATTATGAAGATATGGACAGTTACCTATATCAATGGTACGGTGGTACTGTGTTATGTATAAGCAATATAGAGTGCATGGTATCCCTAGAGCAAGATGGTTGTATTGAAATAAAAATTCGAGGTTCTAAATCATCAAGTTATACCTGTTTTTATTTTCTAGAAGAAATATTGCATTCCATTAATCTAGTAAAAATATTTTATTTTTTAATATTTGTAACAGTCAATGTTCAATTGCATTTATAATAACAAAATTGAAAAAAGTAAATTATAAATATGAATCATAGGTTTTGATTGAAACATGTCCAGGAATGAAAGTTATTAAAGAATTTCTCAGTCCCTCAAATTTATCCGAACATATCCTACAGCCTCATGGTTATGGTGTTGATGATATATTCTATTCAGTTCGGAAAACATCAGATTTCAAATCATTTGTTGTTAATCCGTTAACCGGAAAAAAAGAATGTGTATTGGACATAATCGCATTTGGATGTGACCAGGTAAATATTTATACCATTGATAATGTCACATTATGTGTTTATTCTTGCATAATATTGAAATATTCACACACAATATGATCCAATTAAGGTGGAAACGATGTTATCTTGTACGGATAGTTTACCACTAACAGAACTGAATACCATGTGTCGCCAAGAATTAAGTCGTCTCATTGATCCAGTACACCCATTAGGAAGAGATTGGGCATTGTTCGCTCTCAATATTGGATTGGATTCAAAAGTTCAACTATTTGATAATGGACCCACTAGTCCTTTTCTAGCACTAATAGATACATGGGCAACAGTTCAACCTGCGCCAACAATAGGTGAAAATAAACAAAAACTAATCATTTACAAATTTCATCTTAATAAAACATTTAATAATTACCTTCTCAGGTACATTGGTTGATCAATTAAATGAATTGGGACGCGAAGAAGTAGCTCTGGTTGTGTTGCAGAATATACAATGTTTTAGAATAAAAGTAATGGATATAAATAACTGTCCCGTAATATTAAATCAGTTATAAAAATATGTTTAAAAAGATTTAATGTTATTCAATTTTGGCCACTTTAAGCACCGAGTTTTAAATTATTATTTCTAGTCAATTAAAATTGAAAGAAAAAGTGTGAATTTATATAAAACAACTATTTTTCATAAACGTAATTTAGATACTGTATTTCGTATAGAAAAGATTATATTATGTTATAACACTTACACATAATTTTTTTTTAACAAATTTATCATTTAATTTGTATTTCTAACAACGTGTGATATGAATTTATTTTTAAAATGCACTAGGGTAGTGCGAATACTAATTTTAGTTTTTTTTACACTTAATTGATTTAATAATAAAAATTGGACTGAGAAGAGGAAACCTCTATGACTTTATTTTATTGAATAACTTGAAGGCTTATTCCAATAAGTGTAGTTCTTCACTGTAAATTAATTTAAATATCATTAACTAGATGGTTTCCAATTGGGAAATGATAATTTGTCATCTGGATCTCTTTGATACCTTGTGACATATGGAAGTCCATGTTCACCACAAGAGTCATAATTGTCAAAGCGTTGTAATTCCAAATAACTATCTGGATAATTCGGTAAAAAATATATCCAACAATCAATAATATCTGCATTTGGTAATTTTACTTGAGTCTTTTGTCGTTCATAAAAATTTGGATGATTTTCAAAATCGTCCAAATATTCCAACATTTTTGTATCAACGTCATATATTTCACCTTTAATTTCCTAAAACCACATGCAACATCTTTAGTAAAGTATTAAATGTTATTTCAATACATATAATATAGTATAAAAAATCACTTACATTCCCAGTGCCTTCATTTTGTAACAAAAATGGTAAATTAAATCTGGTGGAAATTACTAAAGGATATTTATTGACCGTGACGGCGACTGATCTAAACACTGCACAGCCATTTTTAGTGTCATTGAGATGGTAATAATTAGGCTGATTTTGTTTCAATGTTCCATAAACAAAAACCGGTTCCATTTTATACTAAAATAAATAAATGGCAATATAGAACAAAATATTCACTTGCAATTGATAAATAATTGTAAGTAAATTTTATTCAACCCTTGAAGAGATGACCAAGGAAGGAACCGGTTTTTATCAGTGAGTATCTCACACACAACTGTTTCCCCTACTCAATCAACTACCAGTAGTCAATACAGAGAATGATGCCACACCCATACGTACAAGTCAGCTGTCCTGGTCACTTCATATGTTGAATAGAATAGAGATAAATCTAACATTTTAAATCTAAACCAACTCATTAAAATGTGTGATTCTACATCAATGAATGGTACTACAACACAACTAATGTTAAGTTGTCAATCAACAATAGTCATCCATGCATATAAAACAATGCAGCTGATAAAACTTACATCACGTCAGATTGAAGATCGAATGCATTTCAATTTTTATGTGCATAGCAATGTTTGAAATTTAAGTTAATTTTATTTTGTCAGTTGTTTTTGTAGTTCATAAGCTACTTCATTAATTATGTAAAAGATGAAAAAATATTGTTTTATATTTTTTATATTGCTTACATATCGTTTTTCTAAACCAAATGATAATCGGTATGTTATACTATTATTAATTAACCTAATCTTAATACCCAATTAATCTCAAAAAAAATATATTATGATAAAGGCATTATTATATTACAGTAATAATTACACTTTTGATACTAACCACTCAGTATTCAACTATTATACTAGTCTGTCCAGCGAGAGAACACCAGTTTTGATAGCAAGGTGACGCTGGGGGATGCACAGAATCAGCAAGTTCTCTCGCTAGACAGGGTATATATGAATTAAATAATATTTTTAATAAAAAAATCAGGTAAATAAAAACTTTCTGGTTGTATTTTATAAAATACAATTTTAGGTTTAATTAATATTTTAAAATTAAATCATGGTCTGTAAATTATATTCAATACATTATAAACGAAAAAATTATTAATTGTTTTTTTAAAATACTACAATAAGCCTTGTCGCTTGAGATCTTCATAAGTTTTCTTAGTGACTACATTTCCTTGAGAATCTTCAAATTCTTCCTCATTCTCTGGTTGCCACCGCTCATCGTGTTTCATTGTTTTTAATTTTTCCCAAAGTGCAAGTGCATCTTCAATTTGTGTGACATTAGCAAAATGTGCAGTATTTGGTATACCCAAACATCTCATGCCATGTGCATGTCTCCATTCAGCAAAATGTCGCTGGAATGCTTTGGGACCTTTATATGTAAAATTACCACAAATCTCACAATTATAGCTAATATTTAATCCATGTAACTTATATAACCAATATGGAATCGGCTTTCCATCCCAACCAAGAGGTAAATTTTTTGGATTATAAGGGATATCTTCTCCTTGTTCATCATCAGACTCTGAAGCACTTGCCTCATTTTCAGAATCATCACGTTCTCCTTCAGTTCGAGCTTGTCTTCTTTGAACATTCTCTTTAGTAGCTAATCTCTGTTCGGCTAGGAGTTCACAGAACCTATATATTTGCGCCTCAAGCATTGCTAATTCTTTTTGCCTTTCTTGTTCTTTAGTGCGGTTCATTTTTCCTGGCTTACCTTTGGCTAACAAAGAAGGATCCAATGAAGTTTTTCCTTTGGTCGAAAATAAACGCTGAGCTCTTTCTTCCAGGGTTCCACCACATTTCAATCCTAATGCCATCAAAGCCGATTTCAAACGATCTAGTCCAAGAGAGGCTAATTCTTCCCAAGAAGAAAATGCATACAAATCTAAGTGTGCTCCAACATTGGCTAAAGCACTACTTGTGTCTTTTGGCCAACCTGGAAAAGTACCTTCTTCCCATTGATTTATAAACTCAATTCGAACAGTATCCATTTCATTGTCAATATCATGTAAAGGTTTTATTCGTAAATAATAACCATGCAAGTATTCCAATAAAATATCTACATATTTTCTATACTCTGAATTTTTACGATCTTTAGGAATATCAAACAAATGATCAAACATGGATAGGTAAGTAATGTAATCAACTTTTTCAACTCCTTTTAAATTCACATACCTTTCATAGCATTCATGTAAATCCAAATATCTTCCATAACCTTCTTCATCGGTAAAATCTACCATGTTGGTCATTTCCTCTGAAGGATTCTCACGGAGGTTGTTCAAATCTTCAAACTCAACAGATAATGGAACTGATATTTCATTTGGATGTTTCTTATGAAAATCTTTAATGCCTTTTAAACGAAAATAAAATTCAGCAAACTCATTTGGACCAGTGATGGATGTAATTTCCTCTTTACGTAAACCGTCTTTATCTTCATAAAACTCTTTTAGTTTATTAGTTCCTTCCATATATTGATCCAGTAACAATTTTTGTCTGTGTTCGGAATTAATAATATCTCTGGTAGTAGATTTTTTCCACAGCATTTCTTTAACCATAGCATCAACTAACCGTTCTCGTTCTTCGTGGTAACGACGTTGCTGTTCTATTAAAGTATCCATTTCACTTCTAATGTAATAACAATGGAATACAATTGTAATTGACAGAATTTTTACTTAAGAATACGTATATTATAAAATAATTACAAACAATAATACTCACAGTCGCTAAGTCCGAAGTCGCGCAAATCGCAATTCGCAAATGTTTACAATCACCGAAACTGAAACTCGGAAAACAAACGTGACGAATTGAAATATGTTTCGGTATTAAGTTATTGGTATAAGGTATTAGGTATAAGGTATTAAGTATGAAATGATCACGCCTCGATTCACAACAAATATAAATTTCATTCAATGACGCTCAAAGGTGGGTGGGGGGACTTCCTTTTGATCGGTTCAGGTTATCATGGCATAAACACCAATCTATTTTGTGACCAAAGTCCAAAATCAACTTGATAAATGATAATGTACGGGTGTTTTATATTTTGGTCTTCTGCGGTTCCGTGTTTGAAATGGTGGCGGGAGGGGTACCCACCACTGATCATACCGAAGACCTATAAAGCAATATTAGTCCTAGATCTTGGCTGCTGTCCTACTATTAATAATATATAGATAGATCACCATAGTTAATTCATGGTTCAGTATGGTCATCCCGGTGGTGTTTTGGGATTATAGGAATCTAGTTTGTTGATGATATTGTAGTTTACCGTACACCGCGTTACCGCGCCACAGTATATTGTTATCTATCTAAGTGTTTATAACTCTTATTATTAAATACGGCTACACTGACTAATAATGGTAACATTCTTATCTGTATTCACGTATTAAAATTTAGGATTTACATTTACTATTACTATGAAAATGGGGCAACAAAAAAAATGTATCAAATAAATATTATAAATTATAATTATTAATTTGTATACGTACCTATTTGTAGTAATTTAGACATGTTGTATTGTGCCTCTTGTATCTGCATTTTTTTATCTGAAACATTGTGAAGTGTCTTATTTTTATTTATCCATTGTGCGTTGTAATTTTATAAAAAGTCTTGTACTTTTCATAATTTATAATTCAATATGTTTTCCAAATTTCTAATTAAATTAAGTTGACAGATATTAAAATATCGCCATGATAAAGACGTTAGGTTTAATCTCCCTAGTGGCGGCATTTGCCACTGCTCATGACCAACCTTTTTCTGGTTCGTTCATGAGCAAAGAAGAGAAACTTGGTCTGATGGAAAAAGCAAAAGAAATGTTCTATCATGCATATACAAATTATATGGAACATGCATATCCTGCTGATGAACTCATGCCATTAAGTTGTAAAGGACGATGGAGAACAAAAGAGAATAACCGCGGTGACATGGACGATGTACTTGGCAACTACTCTTTAACTTTAATTGATACGATGGATACACTGGTTGTCCTTGGTGATTTACCAGAGTTTGATCGTGCTGTTTCAAAAGTTGTGACAGGTGTGACGTTTGATAGAGATGTCGTTGTATCAGTATTTGAAATTAATATTAGAGTTCTGGGGTGAGTAAAAAATGTTTTAATCTGTACCTATTATACTTACACAATTATTAAGGTGTTAATATATAATTTAATAATACATTTATCCATCTATGTCAATACATAACATTTATTTAATAACTAATCAATGATCAATTATGAAATACTGTTAATATTATAAGAATTATTCATTTGTTACTTTATTGTAAATAAAATAATACCATGAGATTTTATTTTATTATATTTTAACTGTTCATATTTAATTATTGTTTGTTTTATATTTTAGAGGCTTATTGTCTGGACACATTTTCGCACAACATTTTAAAGAAAATTCTAATCATTTGCAATGGTACAATGGAGAACTATTAGCCATGGCCAAAGATTTAGGGTATAGATTAATGCCAGCTTTTAATACAACAACAGGAATACCATATTCTAGAGTAAAAACTAAAATAATTTATTACTTGACTTACCTATTACTCATTAGCTTAAATGATTTATACTTTGTATTCTGTAGGTTAATTTAAGATATGGTATCAAAAAGGATCAACTCCATCATTATCAAGAAACATGTACAGCTTGTGCCGGAAGTATGATTTTAGAATTGGCAGCTTTGTCACGTTTGTCTGGTATACCTATATTTGAGGTAAAAATATATTATATTTTAAAAATTATAAAAACTCTTGTAAAGGTTTATAATATTGTTTCAACAGGAAAAAGCTCACAGGTCAATGGATAGTTTGTGGAGTTTAAGACATCGGTCTTCCAATCTTATGGGAACTGTTTTAAATGTGGATTCTGGTGATTGGGTTCGAAGAGATTCTGGAGTTGGAGCCGGTATTGATTCATACTATGAGTATTGTTTAAAAGCTTATGTTTTACTTGGAGAGAGTCGTTACTTATCCAGATTTAATAAGGTTAATAAGCAATTTATTAATACAATTATTATATAATTTTAAATATTACATATGGATTTAATTATTTAGCATTACGCTTCTATTATGAAGTATATAAGTCAAGGTCCTATGTTATTGGATGTTCATATGCATCGACCTCAAATAAATTCTAAAAATTTTATGGATGCATTGTTAGCTTTTTGGCCTGGTTTACAAGTACTTAGTGGTGATCTAAAACCAGCAATAGAAACACATGAAATGTTGTATCAAGTAGTACAAAAACATAACTTTATACCAGAAGCATTTACAACTGATTTTCAGGTAGTTTTAATCTTCAGTTTTTATATTTTAGTCTTCAATTATATTTGATTGATGGGATTGTTTAGGTACATTGGGGACAACATCCTTTGAGACCTGAATTTTTAGAGTCAACATACTTTTTATATAAGGCTACTGGCGATCCTCATTATTTAAATGTGGGTCGGGAAGTCTTAAATTCTTTGCAAAAATATGCAAGAGTAGAATGTGGATTTGCTGCTGTTAAGGATGTTCGAACCACTGCAAACGAAGACACGTAATAATAATTTATTTCTATGCTAAATATCTGAGAAAGTGATACCGTTTTAGGTAAAAAATATTAACTTTCTTTATGAAATAGTTTATTATTAAAAATGTTCTTCCTTGTATATGAATAATTCATATTTGTACAATTTTAAATTATAGAATGGATTCGTTTGTGCTAGCTGAAACATTTAAGTATTTATACTTATTGTTTGCTGAATCTGAAGATCTCATAATCAATATTGATGAATATTTATTCACTACTGAAGGTCATTTATTACCTTTATATTTATCTGTTCAACCACAAAATTATACAGATGCTGATAAGGTAAAATTTTATTTTGTCCATTAAAACTGATGTTTAAGGATCATAATTAATATAATTGTATTATTTAAAGATTTTAGATGAAGATATTGATCTACCTAAAAGATCATGTCCAAGTTTTGACAATTTACTTACAGAATCTATAAGAAAACCATTGAAAAACATGGTTGATGGACTATGTCCTAATCGCAAATCAAGAATAGAAGCGAGAGAGTTTGCAAAAGTTTTCCAGGTAATTTTTTTAAAATTAATATTTATTTGTTCCCATTTTATTATAAATTATTACAGTTTGGCAATGAGAATCATATGCAGAGAATAAAAGCTATGGGAATTGTGGTAACTAAACTTCCAAATGGCCTTCCTCTTCTTTTTATGAATTCTTCTCATGTAAATATTTACTTTTCTTTTAAATAATTAAATTGATTAGTTCATATCACAATAAATAATTATTTATTTCTATTTTAGGAAAGCAGTCCAGATGATCAAATAGATGGACATGAATTTTTAACTGAACTAAACATTATTATGAAAGATGTTAACCAAAAAGAAAAAATTAACTCTGCTAAATCAGTGTCATTTGACGACCAAGATGGACAAAAAATGTCATTATATGCTGGTGCTGCCAATTTTGGCCTCCCTTTGAATCTTGGTCATAAGGTGAGATAAAATATTTATACTAATGTAAAATGTTATGCATTACATGTTTTTTAACCATTATTTATTTTTAATTTTGTTAAGGTTGCAGCTCGTATTGCTATTGCAAATCCTGTTAAAGGGTGTGAAACTTTAATTAATCCAGGGGTTGTTAAAGAAAAAATAGTATTAGTTGAACGTGGTGACTGCATGTTTATTGAAAAGGTTAGTTAATATTTATATTTATTTTATATTTTACAATTATTTTTTTTTTATCATGTAATTGGTTTTGTTTATAATTATTTATAAAATTCACATTATTTTTAATTCCTTTTTTTATTTATTTTAGTAAAACTTTTTTGTTTAATTACCTTTTTATTACTCTAAATTAATAAAAAATACCTGTGTAGTAGGTGTGAGTGTATCCCATTATTGAGCAGTTCCCTGTAACATATATATTAAATTTAAATTTAACGATTTTAAGAAAAATTTATTTCTGTGTAATACATTTTAAAATCTCAGGTATAACAATTTTAAAATTAATACATTTTTTAACTAATTAATTATTTGGATAGTTTATTTTTAAGAGAATACCAAACCCAAATGTATCCTATATATTAAACGTACAACAGAACAGACTTACCTAACCTTAAATTTTTGAGTGAATTGAACTATTATCAAACATAAAGGTGAGAATATTATTTTGAGAATCTCAAAGGTTTTTAATGGTGTTAAATTTTAAAACAAATTTTAAGCAATTTAAATTGTAATATTTTGTATAGTTATAATTCAATTTAAAACCAAACTATTAATAAAAGCCTATGTGGCGCCCTGGATCAGTGGTTCTCTACCTTTTTTCAATCCAAATAAAATGTTTAATAAAAACAAATGTACACATTTGACCATGTAAATAAATAATTAACATTCAATTCTATACCTAACTCGAATCGCGGAAAAAAAAGTTTGCACACTAGGTAAAAATCAATTAATTTAAAATGTCTAAAATTATAAATACATTAGTACCTATATAATTATTACAATAATGATATTTATAATTAACAATATAATATATTAATCACACCTCTTTCTTGTTATGACTTACTCTTACTATATAGGATCAAAAGATATGGGTTATGATAGTAGTTATTATGGTAGATAACATATAAATATATTGTACTAGCATATGATACATTACACACTAAAAAAAGTATAACTTTACTGTAGATCTACAAAAATAAGTATTTCGATACATTTTTCATTGAACTTTTTTTTCCTAGTGTAAGACTATTTTTCTGATTACCTTTAAACTCTGCCATTTTAACACCAAGAAAGTTGGGTTTCAATCACAAAATGCATGAAAATATACAATTTTTTTTTTTAAGTAGGGAATTGTTAGTAAATCCTTTTAAGATATTATGTCAAATATAGTTAAAACTTTGTGTAAATATTAAATAATGTTAATATTTAATATTTCATTAAAATGTTAAGTTATTTCATTGAGGATGGTATGACATAATGGTATAGTGCTTTCCATATTACAACATTTAAGCTTTGGGACTTTCTATGGCTACTTAAAAATTAAAATATTATTTATTTTTAGGCACGTAAATTACAAGAGGCTGGTGCTGTAGGTGGTATTGTAATAGATAATGCTACTGATTCATCTGTAATAACATCTCGAGCATTTTCTATGTCAGATGACGGGATAGATGATGTAAGTATACCTCTGGTATTTTTATTTGCTTCAGAAGCTCGACCATTACTGGATATGCTCAATATCAATCCAGATCTTCTTGTTACAATCAGTGAACTTCCCAAAGGTATTTATTTTATTCCATATTTTTATTTTATAAATTACTATTTAAACATACATATTTTAGAAACTGAAGCAGAAATTGATTCTGTTGAAGATACGGGAACTATGATCAATAACTCAATAGATAAACTAAAGAAAATTATAGGAGATATAATGACTTCCAATGATCCTACACAGGTACAACTAAACTTCATGCTATTTGCATTTGTATTAGAATTTTTATTTTCTATTACTATACTCTTGTGTAGGCACAGGATAGGTCGTTGATTTATTTTAGATTTATATCTTATTCAAATTCCAATTTAAATGTGATATTTTTATGAAAACTCAATTTATTTACTATTGTTTTAATTTATAATACAATTTGATGAGAGTATTATTTATTAGGTTAGGTATTGTTATAAAAATTAATTTGGGAACATATTGTCAAAGCATATCAATCATACTACTTATTAATTATTTAAAATACATTAAATAAAAATTTTAGTATTACTTTCTGTTTTAATTGAATATATGATGCAAATGTTGCATTAAACTAAATAAAATATCTTTGATAATAAAGACTTATTTTTATATTATAATGTTATATTGGAGTGCGGAAGCAATGCAGCTGTCTAATATACCAAGTAAACTCCAATAGGACTCATCCTATGTTCATTATCTACTTTATATTCTCTAGTTCAGTGGTTCTCAACCTTTTTGTAGTCTCTGACCACCAGATAGTTTACCAATTAGATTGAATTGAATTTATATTTTTTTTTTCAATACAAAACAGACCTATACTCTTGTATCAAGGTTGGGACCAGTCCTCAGGTTGTTGGTTGACAACCACTGCTCTAGTTTATTATTTTAGTTAATAGATAAAAAAATATTTCCCCTAATTTTGTGATATTTCTAACTATTTAAAATAGTATTTATCACTCCTGGTCAATATTGTATAGCGATGGCTATTAGTACGGTTCGATGCATTAATCAGTTAACACTATTTTTAATTTAATTAATATATTTATACATATTATTGATGAAACTATTAACAACACTAAATTGCTATATTATATTTAAAATTAAGAATTATTATGAAATATAAACATGTTAATAATATAGATACCATATTTTGTTAGGAAATCAATTAGGTACTCATACTAATAATATTTCAATTTAAACTAATATAATATTATAGTCTATACCAGGAGTGTCAAACCTTTTGGGCAGGCTTGGCCACAAGTATTTTTATAATAATTTACATTTTATTTATAATTATACCATAATGAACAATTATTAGAAATATTTTTATACTATTATAATTTATTTATAATTACAAGGAAAAAAATATATTCATTTATACTTAATAGAAGACAATTTTTTTTAAATAATAATGGAACTAATTTGAAATTTGAAAATTCTTTTTTATTAAATTATAATGAATCAATTAAAGTTGAGGCAATTCGAGTTTAGTTGTCTGATTACCATCACTGATAATTCTGTTTATATTTCCGGCGTTCAATCACTATCTGATTACAATAACAATTTTAAATTGATGTACTATTAAATCATTTTTAGGTTTATTTTATTTTTAATTAGTTTTTAGTTTTATATTCTTAATATAATTTTTTTTCTCATAATATATTTCGTTAATTTATGGTTTTGAAATCGACTTTGGGACCACATTAAAATCTACCGCTGACCGTGGGTTGGACACTCCCGGGTCTATAGGCTCGTGACTCGTGAGGGCTTAGAAAACTCAAAAAATCTATCCCCTCTGAAAATCTTGTCACTTTTACTGATATTAAGTATATACTTATTCTGGAATAATAATGTAGAAATTCCTTTTTCCATCAAATATTAGCCATACCTAATAAATCAATCTATTTCTATACTCTGTTCTGTGGCATAGAACACTATATCCAACCCAGGTAAATTGTAGTTGGGATGGTGGGTGGATTTTAAATAATTAAGTTTATTTTTGATATCTACTTATTACTATGAATTATGAGAAACTAAGTTAGTCTTGCCCATTATGCCAGTATGTGTAATATAATATTTTTATAGTTGTTATCCAGTTAGGGTGAGATGAATATATAATTTTTTAACATTTAACCTTTTGGTAAAATATTTGTATTTACCATCTGAACAGGGGTCACCAATTAATATTAATGGGATTATTATTTTACATTAGAAATTTAAGAAATGTTTAGGGGCCATAAAAATTCAATATTCATATTCAACCAAAATCAAAATCAACAAATAAAATAAAAACTAATGAAAGAAAACTTTATTTGGTTCAGCATTAAATATAAATTTCTTGTCTGCGGGCCAGATAAAATTTGTACACTCATTATTGCCATTTGGTGACTTCTGTATTACCTATACGAATTACAACTCACAAACTTCATTATTTATTCGTTTCATGCATTCTTGAAGAAAATAATTGATTTAATGTGTTTAAAGTTGTGTTAACTATCTAAATATATTTTTTAAGTATGATGTTGGATAGATATTTATAAATTATGATCTTTGATTTGAACATCATGAAACTGTGGAAGTATACATCTTGAATGCAAAAGTTGTTAAGTCCTTTTCACACAAAAAATAATAATTGTATTTTTAGTTCTTGTGTCAAACCCTAGTTTCTTAAGACTAATGAGAACAAATTTATTTTGTCGTGGTGGACCATGACCATGAATTTATACAATTATGTACAGTAAACATTAGAAAATGAGCTGGAAACCACCTTCAATTTTGTAGCAAAAATAAATAATTAATGGCAATTAGCAAATATATGTTGGCGCATTTTTTTTTAAAATTGATTTATTAATAAAAAAAAAAAAAATATATTCAATTCAACATTGATAAATATTGACAACATTTCTGTATTCTGATTCGCTGCCAATATTTGGTATTTTATATACTATAATATACCTATTCTAACATTTCCCCTTGCTATCTGTTTTGTGTGGTGTAGGATCAGGTGTCTGACCTACTAAAATGGAAAGGATATAGTTCGATTGACAAGCAAACATTTTTGAAATTGCTCATGGAGGCCAGAAAAGGAATTATAAACAAAAACGATGATATCATTAAAGTGGATGAACTGCCGCCATCTAAACAGAAAATTTCTGAAAATGATACTCGTAGGAAAGTTGATCCAGATGAAAATTGACCCCAAGTGTAATAATTGATTTTAAAGAACTAAGGTAAAAGAAATTCTACCGAATTTCAAATAAATAACAACTGTACTTATTATATGTTATTATATTGTAAATTATTTCTTGTTATTTATTATGTAAAATTTATTCACATTGTAAAATGTGATATAAATCAAAATGATATAATGAAAAAAATGCAATATCAATACAAATTGTTATTCATACCAAGCATAATTAATGAAAACCCATGCTATGGACATATGGTATATATTTTTTTTTTTAAGAAAAATGAATTCAGTTTTATATATGTATGTAAGTAAGTATTCATTAATTTAACTAAAAAAAAAAATATTTAAAAATTAAAAAAATTATATTTATGTTTGGTTATTTTTTTTGAGCTTATCGTATTTTTCGGTATTTTAAGTATTCTAATATTTTATTTGATTTGTTTATTGCGGCTAATGGCTAGCGACCAATATTGACCAAGTACACGGTACACCAGTTGTGTGGAACAGGCTTAAAGTCAGATATCAGAACTGAACTTCAAATTTCCACACAATTAGCTTGAAACTTTCCCTTGGTTTATTGGCAATATGCATTAAAAATTCAAGGTAAAAATATCCATCTTAAGAGAGTCTGGTAAATACTAAATAAAGGTCCACTAGTAAAAGAAAAAAATGTTTATTCAAATTTATTAAATTAATAAACAAAATAGGTATACTGATATGTAGCAATAACAACTAACGTTCTATTTAGTATGTTATATTAATATATAACATGTTAATTTAATAAATGATTTATCAGTCAAAATAAACAACTTATCTTGTTACTTCTATAGGA
>WHPZ01586537.1:0-14539 GCA_016617965.1 Macrosiphum rosae | reverse complement strand
CTCTCGGACGCCGGTCACCGGCAACAGTTTCTTGTATTGCTGACGACTGTGATTGTTTACTGTTTAGTGAATTCGTGATCCAGCGCGACGGTATTGTATTATTATACTGAAAACTTGGAACAATTTGAATAATAAAATAAATAATCTGATGATTAATTCATTACCCGTGCCAACGATGCATGCTATATGGATTATTATTATTATTATTATTATTATATACAGTCAGATAAAATCGCGACTTATTTCATAAAAAATAGCTGATGTCACACCAAAAACACTTCGTTATAACTCCGTGTAAAAAAAAAGCTAAGTTAAAATAAAAATAAATGTAGTAATGATTAAATCTTTAAAAGACGTGATATAATATGAAAACTAAGTAAAATGCCATTTTATAATATTACAAATACCTATGATGACAAATAAGATCAATTGTAATGTTAAATACTTAGTCAACATATTGTTTAACTATTTGGCAAGACCTAGAAGTATACTTAAATAAATACAAATAAGTAACCGTAATTAATAATGTATAAACAATATGTTGACAAAGTATTTAACATTACAGTTGATCTTATTTGTCATCTATTTGCAGTATTATAAAACGGCATTTTACTTAGTTTCCATATTATATCACGTCTTTTAAAGATTTAATTATTACTAAATTTATTTATTTTTTAACTTTTTTTTTTTTTTTTTTTTTTAACATTTATTTTAATATATAAAATCTGTAATAATAGTTACAATAAGCATATGAGCTGGATTACAATAAAATTGCCTTTGAAAGCGTGAGGGGAGTAGTTACCCAGCGGCCAGCAGTAATACTCGACTAATTTCTTAACTTAGTTTTTTTTTACACGGAGTTATAACGAAGTGTTTTTGGTGTGATAATATAGACGCCAAGTACAGAATTTAATAATTTAATCGATAGTCTTATTAAACTACTGATCAACACAGCAGTATACCAGTATCAGTATGCATAGCGAGTATACTATATGATTTCAAATATTTCTTTTGACAAAAAAGTGCAGTGCTCTGCATATTATAATATATTATTTACCTGCACAAAAATGTCCATGCGAAGTCTCGCATTACATTATATAATGATCTCTCGGCACATAATATCTTATTATTATACTCGTGCATTCAAATAAAATCGAACACTGCAGCCGTCGTCGTAGTTATTGTTATTCCATACATACATACATGCATACGTAATAATAAACTATACAGAGCACGTAAAAACACACGCGTCTTACACACGGATAAACGGCGAGTACGGTGTGTGCTGCGGTTTTTGACGGTGACTGGTAACGAAAATAATAACATCATCTGTAAAGAGTTAACAGTGGTTTATTGGCCCGATGTCTTTTGAAAGGATCGTTAAAATCGCCTGCGTGTGTAATATCCGGAAAGCTCCGCTCTGTCGCGCCGTCAACGTATTTATTTTTTTCTCCGTTCACGCATTTCCGGTGCGAACGGAAATTTCCGTACAGTGTTCGCGTTCGCATTCGAGAGAAGTTTTCATGAATTTTTGAACGAGTTCGATTTAGCTCGTGTACACATTATATACTCTCGTAGACAAACAGAAAAAAATCGTCATCGTGTACATATTATATACAAGGGGTGAGGCAGGCATCTGAAGCGACGGGACACGTATAAGCGCAGTACATCACCGGGGGTTGCTTCGCGGAAGTCACGTAACAATGGGCGGGCGCGATAAAGCAGTCTGCAGTATATGTATATGGAACGCTGATAAAAAATAATGTACGGCCGGTTTATCATTTTTACGAGGCCGCAAAAACTTCGATGTTAAACTTATCGTTTTTGTGAGCGGTACATGTACTGCGGCAGCCTCAGACTCACGTAACAACAAATCAGCTGAGCAAATGGTAATTTTGAATAACGCGCCCGGCGCTGAGAGTCAGACTGCGTATATATAATATATTATTATATATACGGTAGCTACTTCCTGCTAAACTTCTTAAACAACCAATGAATAAATTATGTATGTGCTTAACATATTATATGTATACTGTATACGGCATAAAATTAAAATTTTTGATGTTGTATATAATAATATTAAGTTAAGAAAAACAGAGCTTTAGTTCTTAAACCTTATACTTAGAGATTACGATGTATATCGCTAAAGGTGTTTTTGAAGAGTATATAAGCTCGCAACAAGCTTTGTAAACTTGCGTTACACATTACTGTATACAAGTATACCGAGATAAACGCATATAACACCCGTTGAGTTGTTCCTAAAGAGAAAACGTCGACGTTCAAATAAATCGTGTTAAGTCAGTAAAAATAGATTTTGTTTTACTCGAAAAAGACGGCGGGAACTGGTAAGTAAAGATGATCGGACATTTAATAAACAAACAAAATATCTATATAGTGGTGCCAACGAAATAGTATTATATTTGTTTTTAATCACTCACATATTATTATCATAATACACATGTACATATTATAATATTATATAATACTACCAGTGTTTCGGCTTACGGTTAAATATAATAAAATTGAAAACAATACAAAGGTAACTTAGAACATTATTTAAATCAACGAGAGATCCTTTATATAAGGGTAAAAATGAATAATACATACATACTTACAAGTACTTAACACTAAACTAGTACCTATACTATATATATTATTACAAAGTATAGTTTGGTAAAGATAATTTTGTTTTCATATATTTCGATATTTGGACAAATGGAATAATTTTAAATCATAATATACAATTAATGTCAAAATGTATAATATTAGTATTTTAGTTTAAATATTAAAGAAAGTAAATCGACACTATTTGATTGGTGTCATTTAAGCAACAACAACAACAACAACAAAAAAAAAACCATCAATGAGTATTTAAATTAACAGTTTTTTTTTTTAATTGCATGAATTAAAAATTTATTTTTGCACTTTAGCTTGTGAAAAAAATTGAAACAATATTATAATTTTATACTACGAATAATATCTTATCGTTGTGACTAGCCAAACAGAAGTGATCTGTCTGTAACGATTTGTATTTGTCAATAAATCTAATAATATTATGCGTAGTTATATTATCAAGATACTCGTGGGCAATAAATAACAAAATAGTTCTAAAATCAAATTTAAAAAGAGAGCGTTTTTTGAGAAATAACACGATTTTATGTTATCATTTTACGTCGTATAATTGGAGCTGAGACTGGTCACCATTCGTGGTGGCGCTCGATCCACCGTACTGGTGTCCATTGCTGGTAGGTGCTCCGTGATGGTGCCCATGATGGTGATGTCCATGGTGGTGTGAATCAGTTGGCGTGGCTCTACGATCACCAGCCCCGTTGCTTCCCGCCGCCATGGGTAGATCTGCTCTACCCCCTCCACCAACCTGCAACAAAACGATCGTAAGACATTGACTACAAAATATTAATTAACCAAAAACAAAATAAAACGTAGAAAACATGATGAATTTAGCTAACCAACTTCACGAGTTCACGACATACTATATAGGCAGGGAGACTATCAATAAATTAAATAAATTTTTTTTTTTAAAGAATCAGAATTCGTATGGATTAATATAGATAATAAAGTATTTAAAATGAATAAAATTCCAAAAAAAATGTTTATTGTCTATAGCTAATAAGTAATAACCATTGTTGTCTAGTTCTATAATCTAACCTGTGTACTGTTCATATATTGTATTTTCTTAAGATGCGTACAAGACTACACTGTCAGCATATTATTTTATTATATTTTAAATTTTATATTATATTTATAAAGGGCTCTTTTAAACATGCAAAATTACACATTTGAGATAACATAAGTCATTACAGAATAGTAATTAATAATAATATACAATAACAATAGCTTATTTATAATACAGAAATAACACATAATTAGATTAATAAATCGTTAAAGGCAGGATCTGCATTTGCCAACGACATTATAGACGTCAAAAGCTCATTAGCCATACAGTTGGTGGTGGCATGTGGGACATAGAAGAGGGCAGTGTAATGAGATGAATGAGAAGAAACTTTGATTATGGTTAGTTAATGGTATAAATCACGTAAATAATAATATATCTATTAACATATTGTTGTAATATTTTTTACTATTCATTTAAGTTAATCGCTAACATTTAAAAAATAATATACGTACCTAAAGCAAATTACTGTTACAACGAATTCTTGAGTTTTTAAACAATTTAAACTACAGGTAATCTAAAATATGTTGATATTGATTTAAGCTTTTAAATATATATTTTAATCAATGAGAGTTTTAAAAAAATATATATTTATTTATTTAAACAAATTTATTTTATTTTTAAAGTAATTGTTTATTTTATATATAGATACGTACCGCTGGTGGTATGTGTGTGGCGTGACGTTTCAACTGAGCCAAAGTAGCTGGATTATAAGCCATGTTTGCAAATACCATTCTCTCCTCGAAATCGTATTCACATAATATTTTGTTTTCGCACAGGTAAAAGCGGTCTCCGACACAAAATCTGAAAATCAACATTAAATACAACATCAAACAACTGCTGTCAACTGTCTCACAAATAAATCGTCTCGCGTGTAATATGTATATACCTATACGTAATTCGATTGAAATTCTTTGAATATATCATTAAATCTATCTATTATGAAATGTAGACGGTAAACATGAAAACCTAAAAATAATAATTCGATAGGGCTTAGAGAGAAGAGATAATCTTGAAATGTAATCTGAGTGTAAGTCAATAATCCGTTTATTTGAGGTGCACACAATACATTAATTAGTAATGGAATATCGGGTTGGAAATTAATTTGAAATCGATTGAGTTAAAAGGATTATTGTCATAATGTAAAATAAGGTTCATGATTTTGATTAATACTGTATTTAATTACTATTAATATTTTAGAACACAGTAGACGCATAATAATAATAATAATATAATATATTATGTGAAGATACTAATATAATATAATAATAATACTATATTATTATTATTATTATATATGAGTGTTTTCATCGCTTTATTTGAGTTACATATAATTCAAATAACATTATTGTAACACTTAAAATAATTGACAAAAAAAAAAAAGTTCAAACGGTTTAACAATAAATTATTTCAGCCTGCAGGGACAATTCAAACTCCAATAATAAAGTTTCGTTTTTAAATTAATGTGTTACAAGTAAATAAAATTGAGTCCAGTGGAAATCTTAAAGATAGGGTGCGTGTTAAACGGGAGAAATAACATTTTTTTAATAAATCATATTTGGGGAGTTCGTCTTCTAACGTCCTTCATATACATCATCACTGAGGGTGTACGCTTCCGGTGGATATTGTTTATTTGAAGTTATTTGTTTTACCATAGCTTTTGAAAATCTTTAAATCAAGTTTATGAGAAAACAGTTTATGAGTGTAGCTCGATTAGATTTATAAGTCATTTAAAGGTCGTGCCCAGGGCAGTTATGTCACGGTCCGAGGGTGCCCCGGATTATGTCTTTATTGTGTCGATAAATTAAAGAAACTTTGGCTCCCACTTTTTGCTACTTAATAGCATTGTTTTCGATGGGAAAAAACTTGAGATTAATAACTGATTTATAAAAGTTTTAAAACATTATTATTATACTAACGTCCAGACATTTGTCTCTCACTTTTTTCGCTGAATCGGCAGTTATACATTCCTTTATTTTACATAAACCTTGATGACTGTATCAGAGACACTTGAACGGAATGTTGTTGAATCGGAAATCATTATAAATTCTCAACACATTCAGGGAAACGGTTGAAAGTAAGTATTATAAAAGACATATATCATCATAATATTATTCAATGTATTTTTTTTTCTTTATTGAGATTTTAACTTAAAGTTATTATATACATCGACAATTACAGAAACGCATACCTATTAATAAAGCTAAGAATTGGGCAAAACAAACTACTACCTACAACTAATAAGCATTCATTTATATTTCACCGTCATCTCGTTTATTTTTAATGTAAAATCGAACTCAATATATTGTTTGCAAATAAATCGCTCTGATGGACAATCGAAGTACTTCTTAAAAATAACCTTGATCGTTATTCACGACATAATATTATGTAAGGTCCGACAAACTCGTACGGTTTTTAAAACCCGTGAACTCGACTCTCGCTATTCGTCCTGCACCTGCCACGTATACTCTCCTGCCATATTTCCGCCATTCCTCCGGCCTACAACGGGTAAAAGCGAGTTTTCCCTCTCGCCAAGCGGCATTGCGTAGTTCGACTTCTCTCACACGGAAATCCTTTCACGCGGATGACGACGATTTAAAAACAAAAACCTCTCTTCCAGTTTCTCGACTTGATGCGCGTCTGCACCCGTCGAATAATTAATCAGTATATGTATATATACGCACTCGTTTTCGCGTCCTGCTCCCGCCGCTGTATATATTATATTATTATATACGTATTTGCACCATATTATACCCCACCTCCACGTGCCACTGCAGAAAATCAAGTTTCGTTCGCATTTAAAGTTGCATGAATAACTTTTAACACATTCGTTCCTCTCCCGCTCCCTCTACACCGATACCGCCGCAGCTCGTCACTCTTTCCCTATGTATTATGTTTAACGGGACTGCTACTGCTGATCCTGCTGCTGCTGCTGCTGCTGCTGTGCTATAACTGTTACGTCTAAGGCACTTTACGGTGAATAATCATTAGGTAACAACAGATGACGTTTTGGCTAAACAGAGAATACATTATCCAGAGACGCGTGTTTTAACGAATTCCCAGTATATATATAGGCATAAGGCCAAAAACGGTAAGTCTCTGCAGCATCAAATGCGTCAGTCTGCCGGTCGATTTCGTCTCTACCACGCGGCGCCAGCGATTCCGTCGAAATAAATTAGTCCACACTAGTCGGTATTAATAATTATTATGCAGAGTTATGAATTATGATAATATAATAATATCGACTTGGGAATTATTATGTTTTGTTTACCCCGTGCAGTATATTATATAATAATATAGAAGTCTAAAGTCTTATATATGCGGCGTATACATAATAATACATTGATATACTTGTGTGGATGAAAAGGTTTTAGAGAAGCGATTAAAAAGATAGGTTGCAGTAAAATAATGTACCTATAATATTATTATTATTATTGCATTAGAATAGTTTAATAAAACGGCTATATCATATTCTAAAATTAGATAGACATTTAATATTCACGTGTTGGATGTTGATGTAAGTTAAAAAAAAAAACAATAATTTTGATATATTTTCGTTTCCATAAATCGTATCGTATTAACCGTTGCTGATGTACGAATTATTGCATATTTTATTTTATATTACTCTATTTTCCAACCTATCATATTTTTTGATGCTCGTGTTAATAATAATCAATATACTTAAAAAAAACATTCTTTCTGATGGCCGCATTATATTCATGATGTATCTTTTCTGGAGACGTGCACTATTACTCTATACCGATTACCGATAGTGTGGTAGCTGATTATCATAGCATATAGCATGCAAGGCATATGTCATGTAATAAACAAGGTGGGATAACTAAAATATTATGTTATTAAAAAAAAATTTGTGAAATATATTTGTTTCATTCATATTTATATAATATCTATTCATGACTGAATAATTCGTATTTATCTTCTAGTGAGTTTTTGATTGTAATACCTACTAATAGGTAGGTACTTTAACAAAGTTTGATTCAAGAGAACTTGAGATCTTAATGGTTCGATAGTGGAGGGCCACCCACGTATACTGACGTCCTTTAATTAACTCTTCTCTGGTGTTTATTGAAGCTGGTTTTGTTGTTCACATATTGCAGTGTACAGACTACAGAGGAGACCTCTTAAATATACACACACAATGGACCGTAACAAGAGTTATTACTTTATTAGGTATTTTAAATAATAATATTCCCTGCTTCTTTCAGAGGCAGATTGAGTAAATTTGCCTTGAAGGGTTTAAGTGAAAACAAAAATTAATTCATATTAGTGTTTAAACTTAAAGTGTGTCTTTAGTTTTTAATAAATTATGAAATATTGTTCAGAAGTACTTATGCATATTTTAGGCTATTTATTTTTGGGTACTCAATGAGTTTATACATTAAAGTAGTTTATACTTAAATAATTTAAAAATTTAAGAAAATGATTAAATTTAAATTTATAATGATATATTATTTTTTTCAATACACGAATACCTTCATATTATGTTAATAACCAATTTAAAAATAGGAATATAAATGTTATTGATTTTTGAACTTAAGTTTGTGATGATAAAGATTAAAGAACCAATAAAATAGATTTTGACTGTAGTGACTAGTGTTTCGTAATTTATAATACTATTTAACACACAAATAAGTCAATACTCGATACTAAATATATAACTTTAATTTATTATTTATAACAGTATTAATATTACCTAGTGTCTTAGTACCTAAGTATAGAAACCAGGTATTTTTAATTGTACCGTGATTCAGAACCGGGTTAATTAAATAAAACCTAGGTTCAACCAGGCCTGGGTCTTATTTTGAAGAGTCCGGCTCTTGCATGTCTTTACAAAATAAATTGTATACAATAATATGTCATATTATATCATATTATAATATTATGATACTATATTGGTACAAAAAAAAATATCGGGAATTGGTATAATGTGATATATTAAAATCAATAAAAATATTTTTTAGTATTTTTATAGATTTAGATTTAGATTATTCAACACATTTAGTGATTGTGGAACTGAAATTCACGAAAAATAAAAGATTCGATCACTAAAATAATTACGCACATAAAAAAAAAACAATTTTTGATTAGCTATTTATTTTTATGTGCTACAAAAAAAAAAAATATTTATTATATTAATTCACCACATGAAGTGTTGGTGTTTTGTGGTTCATCAGCGTATACTATATAGTATATAGGCATGTACATTTGGGAATATTTCCACCCCTGCAACAGTGATAAAACCAAACGACGAACATCATAGAGGAGGGAAAATAAAAAAGAGAAATGTTATCAGTTAAAGGCTTTTTTTTCGAATTCTTTTTATGAGTCTCTCACGTTTTCCGTCTTCTCCGTCATGTTCAAGAATTATTACCCTTATCTAAACACGCTGTTGTCATTAGTGTGGGTGCAATTTCCGAATTTCATCTCGGTCGTGTTGTTTTTTTCGATTCTTTTAAATCGAAAGCAATTCTTATAAACTCCGCCTTTTTAGTGTAGTAAAAATACATGGGAAGCAATCACTCGTGCAAATATATATATATATATATTGCCAATTGTAAATATATATTGTAACCTCAAACTTGGAATCGAATGTCATTGTTTTTAAACGTATCTGCAGAAATAATAAATAACATTAAATTTGTTTTCCTTCAACTAAATCGAATATATTCGTTTTGTACTTAGTTTAAGTAACTTTAAATTTACATATTGTAAAATATTTTATTCAAACATTTTTTATTCGTTGATTAATTTTATATTATATGTACTTATTAGATTTTTATAAATGAAAAAAGAACAGAACTTCTACAAACTACAAAAATTTGGTAGAGTGGTGTAGCAGCAGTAGCCACACTTATCGCTGCGCAGTAGGTAATTGTTAAGTCATAAAAAACGTTTTATCAATGTTTGAATAGAGGTCAACTGTCGTCACTGCAGCGTGCGTTAAAGTGTAGTCAAACGGGTGAAATGTAGGGGAACCAAAATTCAGGGGGGTAGCTGCTGGTAAATAAAATACACAAGTGGTGTTAACCACGTAAAGACGCTTATCGAGAGTTCGGTAATCGCTTTACACCGATTTTTCGTCTTCACCTGCGCTTCTTGCCGCCGCTCGGATTATATATGTGTGCGTATCTATGTGGGTGCACCAGGCCCAGCGATAAGCCAAGCAGACATCGAATTAAGAAGACGACACGTGATAAAGTACACAGATTTGGAAGAGACGACGACGAATTAGAACCTTTATTATGCTGCCGGAGTTTGTAATTTAAGTCTTTAATCCTTCGTATGTATATATACGTATATTTATAGGAAGAACGAGTTCCGGGGAGAAGGGAGAGCGACTGACTACGCTGCAGTATAAGACCCTTTCGGATTATGACGGCAGTTTTGTCGCCGAATTTTCCCACTCTCCACCCTGATTATATATACCTTGTATACGCTGCACTAGGTCCCACGCGCGTTTATTTTAAGTTTCTCTGATAAAAACTGTTTAACTTGTTCCTTTCTTTGTTTCGGAATTCGTTCGAGGACATGCATAATATTAATTAAAATTTAATATTTTTGAAAATTAAAAATATGCTATATAATTTCTGTTTCAAAGTATCAACTACTTTTTTTAATATCAAACTATACGATTTTCTAGAAATAAAACTCCATTCGAATAAACTTCACTACAATTTAAATATTTAAATATATTATATAGTATAAAGACAGAATTTATATACATAAATCAAGAATGTTAGTTTTTAACTTAAATGTATAACTATTGTATTAGATTAGATAATGTTAATCCAGATTCCCAGCTTCAGTAGTCAACCTTTTTTAGATAACAATACAATTTTAAATAGAAATAAGAACGAATAAATTATAAGAGACATTAACAAGTGATTTTTAATATTATTTTTGATACATTTTTAATTAAATAGCATATGTTTTGGTAACATTATAAAGTAGTACCATTAAAACTGTTAATTTTTATTTGTCCGTGTTCAAAAATTATGACAAAAAAAAAACAAATCCTAAAAATTAAATATTAATGATATTTTATAAATATCCTAGGAAAATACCTCAAACAATTTATTGCAACGTGAATAATACTTGTAAGTTTTATTATTTTGAATTTTTTAATGTTTTTTCAGAAATATTTTAACGGTTCAAATGAGCATCTATTTCCAATGACCTAAAACCAGATACTAAATTCTGATTTACGATATTACATAATATATATTGTAATTTGTAAGAAACGTAGTAAGTTTTTGTAATTGAACGTTGTGACTAAATGGAATTTAAATGTTGAGTTTATAATTTGTTTATTTTCTGCAAAACATTCGATTTAAAAAAAATACTATATATCCATGTATACTATTTAAATGTTATAATTATCGATCTGTATATTGTATAATATAATATATTATGTAGTGCTTTATCATAATATTTTATTGAAATGTAAAAGTCAAAGGTAATTTTTTATAAGAGTATAGTTTTTGTTATTTGCACCATAAACAGAGCGAGTATAAAATTATTATTTATTATACGTATAACAGTTATATAACATACAGTGATTATTAATATTGCACAATTGGAGTGTATTTGCATTTTACAAGATTCATAATAATAATAATAGGTTTGCATTAAAATGAACAACTTTATTCTTGATAAACCTAAACGTGGTTGCGGTTAAATGAATATATTATTAAGTCAAGAAATGATCAAGGCCCTTGTATAATATCGTGCGTGATGGCCGAAACAGCTTTAATTCACTACTTTTCAGAAACGAGGTGCCCACGACGAGGGCCATACGACGGATTTTCCCCTTTCATATGATCCAGTGTTTGTATACAATATATATATATATTATATATATCATCCCTCTTTTGTCGCCTATTCGTAAATAAGCTATACGTATAGATAGGATTATATTATCCGTTTTCCCGATACCATTATAAATATTATATAATATATTATGCATAAAGCTGCAGGTTTACATTGGTAAGATATTCATGTAACTTGTAAGTTTCTTTTATCGTCACGGAATATGGTTTTCGCAAAAAGTCAGTAAGTATTGACTTTTGGCACGCCGCGTTCGGATCGGCCGAACAAAGTTTTCAAAGTCCTCCGTATTTGTTTATTTTGTTTGTTTGTTTGTTTTTTTTTTAACATTCATAATATTATTACATAAAAGTTAATTTTGCAAATAATTAGGATTTTTATACTCTGTCTTTTTTTTTTTTGCTTCGAGAATTATTCCAAAAACAATGTCTGACAATAAAATATATCAAACTGCGATGCCGCACGGTATTAACAGGTATATATTGGTAAGGTATAAATGGTAATTGTATATTATTTCCGTCACTGGTATAACAAATAACCCAAAAAAATCCCATCCCAGCAGTTGATAAAAAACATGTAAGATTATGAGTTAACGTTTTTATTACTTCGGCGCGGTGTTCCGACGGAAAATCTACGGTTTTCGGTCGAGAATAAAAACACCGCAAATCACAACAGTCGTATACTACAGTCTTGTGAGTTCACTCAAACGAGGAATACCTACGAATCCTACGGAAAATGCTCTGCAACGTGGCTTATACGAAACTCAGCCGAAGAATAGTCATAAAATATATTGTAAATATTCGATCCCAATTGACTTCTGAAAATAATATAATTTACATTTAGGAACGAATAACGAGCGTTTAAATAATTAATGCGATACGTATAATTCCACGGTTTAATAATGTAATTGTCTAAACGATCGAGCTGAAAATTCCGATTACACCGTCAGTGAATAATACATTTTTTTGCTTGTTACAGTCATTGCAATGTTTTTTTTTCATCACGTTTTATTAATAATTATTGCCGTATATACAAGGAATAATATAATACTAATAAACACTGGTATACTACAACAACAACAACAACAGAAATAACAACAAAGTGGTATAATAATAATACAGTATTACAGTCCATATAATATTGTTATTATTTATTGCCATACAAAATTACTGAGCATCACAAGCGCCACGCTCGTTACGATTAAATAATTCATTTTGTGAACAATTACGTAGAAATTTAATTTAATTATTTCGTTCGTAAAATTGTTTTAGTCTTATATTTTAATAAATGTTATTATTTCCATTTATCCATTTTTTTTTTGTACTAATGATTTAATAACCTATACTGTTGTTTATTGTGAGTTATTATTATTTTTAACTACTGGTCGGCGCGTGGTCGTAATTCGTTTTTAATTGAGTCCGTCTGTATATGCGGAGAATAAAATATGACATTTTCATATTGCATACTTTAAATAAGACGTACCAAAATACATTTTGTTGTAATGCAAATGTTGTCATTAAAAGTTCAAAACTGTTATCATTCAATATCGTTGACATTGGAAAACTATTAATTATGAATTATGATTATAAAACAAAAAATATTATTTAATTTCAAAAACAAAATTTAGCTGGTAGTAACTACTTACATATTATTACTACAATGCATTGCTACAAATTGTGCAAAACAAAATCAAGACCTTATACTTTATATAGGTACTTATAGTCAATAATAGTAGTAAAAATTACATATTACACAAAATTTCATTGTTCGGTTATCACTTCTTGCTATACAAAATATTTCGTATACTGCACTTCACGATTTTAGTCCCACTCAACTTGCGCACGTGCATGAATTTCGTGAATCTGACAAAAGAGTGGACATTTTAATTTTTTTTTATCGATAGATACACTTTAAAAATAATATTTTGCTTTGCAACACGAACGAGGGAATTCAGTTGAGATGTGTCCTGCAGGTTCTGTATTGGGTACCAGCGGCATATACAGGATTCACAATTGTATTATTATTTTGTTTTATATCCATCAAGTTAAAACTGTGTATAGTAAACTGGTTGGTAAGCAATGATGTGTATTAAGGATCAATAGACATCCTGACGGATGATTAAAGCTTAAGTCACCATAAATAAAAAAGGATTGAATAAACAATTGATAGAAGTTGAAGTTGTACGACGAATTTCAAATACCTCGAAAAACAGTAAGAACTAAGAAAGCACTTATTATATTTTTTGTCACATCTGCACCGAAAGTTTGATTTTCGGTATCGGTTGAAGCGTTCAAAAGCGTCCTTTTTCCGTCCAGCGGGCGGTAAAGCGGAAATCCCAAAAAGTGCCGGGTGGTCAAGTGGAAATCCCCAAAAGTCCCCATATTGTTACAGGCGTGACAAAAAATAGTATGTGTGTCTCACGCTGGAAGGCCATTTCAGTTTTGTGCGAAATGTGGCCCTCGCCTACGGCTCGTGCCGCACACGTCACCCTCGACTGAAATGGCTCATTTCCCGCCCTTGCCACACAATATACTATTTCCAACCTAATTTTGCAACAACTGAGTAGGTGTCTAATTATTTATTTTCGAAAACCACTTCTCCCGTTGGCAACCCTTGATTGCCAGTGATCGGTATAATATTATACATAATATAGTCTTTCCGAGCATCGGGTTCCAGACGAAAAACAGTAAATGGCAAAGTCATGCGGAAAACGAATTGTGTAACGAACGAAGCACCGTATTTGTAAGCCATTTGTGGTGCGAGAGATGAGTTTTTTGTCGTATAAACACGCGTACACTAAAAAATATGGCTAAAAAATAATAAAATGAGAGGTCTCCTCTTCGGTCGTGTTATTATTATTATTATATTATGTATTTATGCAAGTGGCGGAAAAGGTTGTTGTCGTTGTTTTTTTTTTTTGACGTTTCGTTGAGTGGATAACGGTAACACAACGTTTCGCCCGATTTGACAATCGTTTCATATCGGCGGCGGCGGCGGCGG
>WHPZ01586534.1:0-11526 GCA_016617965.1 Macrosiphum rosae | reverse complement strand
TTTTCTTGGCGCTTTTGACCTCTTCGATTCATCAATGTTATTCACTTTCCAATCGAAAAAGATACTGAAGTTGAAAATCGAAGCATTATTTCGACTACTTATCGTGTACACAGACACAAACAAAAAAAATAAAATAAAAAAAAACACATCATTGTAAAATCAGTGCATTCATCGTTCTACTCAGGATCTAAAAATGTCTACAAGAAAGTAAAATTACATTTTTATGAGTGTTTGAAATTCATATTTTTACAACATTTGATATTCACTCGATTTCTCATGTAACGATTTTCATTTCTTGGTGTTACTCTAAAACAAATGACCGAAGGTACATGCAATTTTGACTGAATGTTTACACTAGCATTTTCTATACACCATTACATTTTTGGATTTTTCAAATATTTTGACTTATTTTAAGCCTTTTACGGACATTTTCAGTTTCCATTTTAGATTCCGAGTGGAACGATGATTGATTTTACAATGATGTGTGTTATTTTATTTTTTATTTTAATTTTTTTTTTTCGTGTCTGTGTACACGATAAGTAGTCGAAATAATACTGCGATTTTCAACTTCAGTATCTTGTTTGGAAAGTGAATGTTGTTGGTGCATTTGGGAGGTAAAATTTTAAAATTCCCAATAGTTTTCAAAAGCGCCTAGAAACTTACTTTGAGTTGGAAATTCATAAAAAATTTTCTTTTCAAATCTAAGATTTGAAAATGTAATACAAGATTTCTCAAGAGTTCGTCTACCTATATCAAAAAAAAAAAAACAAACAAATCAAATTACATTTTTATGAGCGTTTGAAATTCATATTTTTACAATATTTTATATTCATTCGATTTTTCATGTATCGGTTTTGTTATTTTATCGTTATTCAAAAACGAATAACTGTAAAAACATGAAAATTTTACTGAATGTTTATATTTTCATTTTCCATACAACATAAAATTAAACAAGATTCCACTTAAATAGGTGAATAAATAAATATATAAATTACTTTATTCACAATAATATCATCAAGTATAGGTACTTAGTAATATACTAATATCATAGGCTGACTGACTGTTTTCACTCAGAATCGTTTTTCTTATACAATGATATTATATCATTGAATTCTAACTTAACACCCTTCATTACAGCGACCCATTTGTAACCTAGTGTACAGCAGAGTGACATCCACTTGCCACCTTTTATTTATTAGTTTTATAGTTCTAACATAATGTTATAGTGCTAACTTGATGGACATATGTATAACTTTTTTTATGACATCGAAGACTCTACCGGAACTGCTTAAGCATTACGTCGACTGTGCCGTCATCGTTTTTTAATTTTTTATAGTTAATTAATATTTTATCGTTTATTAATTTTAGATCCTGAGTAGAACAATGAATGCACTGATTTTACAATGATGTGTGTTTTTTTTATTTTATTTTATTTTTTTGTGTTTGTGTACACTATAAGTAGTCGAAATAATGCTTCGATTTTCAACTTCAGTATCTTGTTCGATTGAAAAGTGAATAACATTGGTGAATCGAAGAGGTCAAAATTTAAAATTCCCAGTAATTTTCAAAAGCGCCAAGAAAAAAATTATTAAAATGAGAAAAATTAAGGAAAAACGAGAATTTTTACGCAAAATTGAATTTGGTTTTTGGTGTAACTTTTAAACAAATTACCGTAGATACATGAAATTTTCACTGGTTGCTTATATTTGCATTTTATATATACGATGAAATTGTCAAAATATTTTGATTTATTTTGTACTGAGTAGGGACATTTTCATTTTCCATTTTTTTTTAGGTTTTTTTCTAAAAATATCAATAAAATTTTATTTGTTGTTCAAAAAAGCTTGAAAATTTAATGGAAGGTTCCTAGCATATTGTTTCAATGGCAGATGAAAAATATTGAAAATCCTTAGTCACAGATTTTTTTTTAAGCATTTATAGTTAAAAAATTGACAAAATATGGAAAAATCACGAAAATTAGCAAATTATTTTGAGTTAAGAATTCGTAAACATTTTTCTTTAGAAATCTAAGATTTTAAAATTTAATAAAAGATTCCTTTTGAGATTATCTACCTTTATCAATAAAAAAAAAAATGTCTATAAGAAAGTCAAATTAAATTTGGATGACTTTTTGAAATTCAAATATTTACAATATTGGATATTCACTCGATTTCTCATATAGCGATTTCCTTATTTTGTTGTAATTCAAAAACAAATTACTGTAGATACATGACAATTTCACTGAATGTTTATATTAGTATTTCCTATACACCATACAATTTTCAAAATATTTTGACTTGTTTTGAGCTGTTTACGGTCATTTTCAGTTTTCAATTTTTTTAGTTTTTTTTTTAATAAATATCAATAAAGCTTTTCTGTTGGGCCAAAAAGTGTAAAATTTTAATGATAGGCTAATGATTTATTGTTACAACATCAGTTGAAAAATATTAAAAATACATAATCTCAATTTTTTTTATAAGCATTTAAAGATCAAATTTCGACAAAATTTATTAATTTTAAAATTGAATAATTATTTTGTAGTTAAAATTTATAAAATCTTCAACTTTTATATCTAAGGATTGAAAATTTAAAATAAGATTCCGCGTAAGTAGTTAATTCTGTTAACAAAAAATCTAAAAAATACATAAGCACAGTTTATTTTTACAGACATTTCAAATTCAAATTTGGATGAAATTTCATGAAAAAAACCTAGAATAACTATTTTAGTTATTTTGTGGTGATTGTATAATATTATTCCTTTGGTACTTGAAACTTTTAAAGTATATTACTATATATACTTAGAAAAATATTCTGATTTGGAAAATGAAATTAAAACTCTATGCTGTCATTAAAAAAAGTAAAAAACTTAAAAAATTATAAGGATAAAAAATATTTAAAAATATAATTTTTTAATAAAGACGTTGTTTATTTAACAACTCAAAACTATGTAAGAAAATATTTTCATAAACATTAATACTTTTTGAGATAATGACCGTTGTACGCTTAGTGAATCACCCTGTATATACTATATAGGTATAGTATATTTTAAAGAATATACCTTGCAGGGAATACAATTTTGAAGTATTCAAGCTAAATATATCCCTAATAAGCTATCGGTGTAGGTATACTGACATACCTTCTATATACATTTACAAACTTTATAATGTATTTATGGTTTTGCAGATCTTTATATTCTTAATGTTTCTTTCGGTTTATTAGTTACTTCAGTACTTTCAGACTCGATGGAAAATAATAAGAGACTAGCGTTCACCATGGAGAAGAACGAAGAACAAGGTACCTACGCTTGATATAGAACGGTGCGTGAGCAGAGGAGCAAATTATTAAGGTCAAACACATAATTTACAGTTCCGACAGACCTGGAAATAAAGAATTATGTTGCCTTTTGGAGAGAAAAAATTGTACTTGAACAATTAATGTAACCTGAGGGATTTGTCTTTTAAATTGTGGGAGGTTATCGGGTATAAACGGTGTACAACGAGATTGAGGGAGGGAGTAGTAGGAGGAAGCGGAGAAGAAAGAGGAAGATGAACAAATGAACTTCTTTTTAACCACGTGAATAAATTAGTCACTCATGACAAACCATCGGGGGAGAGGTAAAAAGACAGGAAAAAAGAACGTGTTTAAAAAAAAAAAAATAATAATAAATAAAACAACAGCAGCAGCAACAACAACGGAAAATAAAACGAGGAGGGAAGTCGACCGACCGACAGGTATATACCAGATAGGTAGATTGTATAACCATCTCCCGAGTCAAGGGGAGAATAATCTACCGGCACCCTTAACCTGCCACCGTGCCATCCTGGAACGGGAGAGGACTGTAATTTGGTTAAAAAAAACATTGCCTTTTTAACTCCATAAATTCGCCATCCTTGACAGCGACTCAGTAGGAAATTTATGTCTGTTAACGTAATTTAACTCTTCGTACATTTTAAATGAGATCCGTTTTATACAAAATTGCTTCGGTGGAATATTATAATGATAACCGAATACGAGACGAATAAAAACATTATAGCAAAATATTTGCTATTCTCAATTATTTTTTTGTTCTAAAATTTTCTCGGAAAAAAAGTTTGTTTATAAATAAAGTTTTGAACTCTCGTAAGTCAACTAGATACTGTTATTCAGAGGATGCGTTATAATATATATTATGAGCATCTGTTATCTTATTTATAGTGGATTAAAGGCACTCGGAATTACGTTAGAAATCACGAATATAAATTTTATATGAATATTATATTATTTTAATTTTCCCTGTCGATTTCAATACCCGAATAAGCGAGAAATGTTGTACATTAAAGCGTGTGTTCATTCTTCATTATTACTTATAGTTTTCTAAACGTAAGAAACTACTAAATATGTAGATCAACTGTTTGTATAAAAGTGTAGACCGTAAACCGTAAACAATTGGTCTTGACCCTACTCCGTTAAAAAATGTTTTGCTTCCTTATTATTCCTTACATCTAACATCAAGTGATCTAATAGTTCGTCAAATATAGGTACTTAACTGTCTTAACTCCTTCGTTTGCTCAACTGCCAGGTACTTAATTTTTTTTTAAATATGTTTCCTTCATTTTCCCCATAAACAGTTTAACAAAAAAAATAAGCGGTTTACTGATGAACTGTGGTCTACCTTTATAATAATACAATTATTATAGTATGTGGTTTACAATAAAAATTGACAATCGTTTTAAATTCAGTCTTTTTTGTTGAGATAAACGTATATAAAACTTCGGTAGATCGTAAATTGGGAGGTAGTCGATAATTTGTTTGTTTGATCACACTGTTTACCTATGTATAATGATTTTAAATACAAATAAATATTCCTCGATTTAATAATTTATACATTTTTACATAATATAATAACAATTTTAAGTTTCACAATCACTTCAATCATGTGTGAGTATCTGACCTATAATAGTTGGTAATAAGTCAAATAATTAAATACCTAACTAACCTGTTTTTAACTGCAGAGCTTATAAGTTAATATTCACTTTATACTTTTAGTGTTTAATATATTGTTTGCTCACTATCAAGTATCAGTTTATAGTTTTATTAGATTTTAGTGAACGTTCTTAACCTTAACTCAACTAAATCGAGTTGATTTTTTTTATTAACTTGCACATTTTTTCCTTGAATTAAGCTTGTTGTAAATAAACTATGGTGTACATGAAAACTATTGAATAGGTATGTTGAGTTTTATGTAAAATATAATATGTACCGAACTAAAAATTTAGTTTCACATTTTTAAGATAAAAAACCAAGAACTGTAATGGTGTTTTATGTGTTTGAAATTGTTGGATGAATATAACGGCATAGGTATGTAACTATTATACAATTTATTATAAATGCAATCAAGTTTTCAATATACAATAAATTTTCATTTTCATTCCAAACGACGACAGTCTTGCAATCGAAAAGTCAAATTAAATTTATTGTACAATGTCAATACATTATGAATAATATTTTTTATTCCAATTCAAAAAATATTGGTATTAGTCGTAGGTAGTGTGCGTACGTCGTAAAATGTACATTTTGTGATTTAATTTAGCTTATAAAATATATAAAATGTCATAAATCATTAGATTTTAAGAATTATTTTTCAAAAATATATAACCTAAATAAAAATATTTTTTTGAGTTTATATATTTCTTAACTATGTAAAATCCCCTTCTTCTTTTCACCACTCTACCGGCACTAGTGATGTCTCTTTAAAATATAAATAAATTTAAATACTATAATATCTTTAAAATATCCGTTAGTGCTACAAAATTTACAGTAGAAAAGGGAGATTCTCATTAGAAAAAAAGTTTGCATATCCAAAAGTCACTCCTTGTAAAAAAACATCTTTAGAATTTGAAATATCTTTTTTTTCGTTCAAAAACCGGAAACGGGTGGGAACTGTTTAGCACAATACTGCCACCTAGTCCAGCGTTTATTCACCAACAAATTATAGGTACCTGTGTGTGAAAAGAATACATCCCTCAAAATATTACAAATGGTAACCGTTCTGCTGTATAGTAGGTGTCGAGAATACCTATTGTCATTGAGTTATGGTCACTGTAATGAGTGGTTACATTTTTAGTGCAATGATAAATTATTGCATTCGAAAAACGGTTTTATATTAGAAATTATACAATAAAGCTTTTATTTTGTGCATTATTAAGAAGTCAATAATTAGTTAATTGTCTTAGATACATTTTATAATTTATTAAATTTATCGGTTTTTATATAGTTATATCATTTTTGATATAATATATACTCTACCAACGTTTAATAATATGCAAAAATTGCCTTAAAAAATAATTATAGTTAGGATAAATATTAATTAAACATGACGTGTATCTACCTACTATAATTTTGTTTCCGTAATTTGTACCAGGTGACAGGTACCTATTGTGGTAATTCTGGTAATACAATTAGTAATATTGTTTTTGTTTTGAACAACAAACGATGGTGGGAGGGATGAAGTAATGTGTAATAGTGGTTCCATCTCTTATTTCAAGTCATAAGTGTAAATGTAGATATATATTGATGAAATGCTCCTTATTCTCATTAATACAAATTCCATGAAAATATATTTTAATTGTCTTATGACAAATGAGATTAAAATAAGTTAGTAGGTAAAATTAATAAGTTTCAAATTGTATTAATTCTGGATTTATTTTAAATACGTTTTGAAAATCATAACTGTTAATATTTTTTTGTATTTTACTTACACTCCATTTACAATTTCACAAATATTATATGTACTATTATATGTATATTAATTATTGAATACTTTAAAAGGTTTTCTAGCTGTCCAATTTAATATAATATATAAGTGATTAATACAATACTGATAGTATAAAACGGTATATTCACATGCGCATTTAGGTGGGCAAAGTGGTATGAGCTTTTGCAGAGACATAATATTATACTTAATACTACCGACACTGGCTTGTCCACTTATTTTTTATTTATCTTTTTCTCTGAAAATCTCAAATTGAATATATATAGAGTACCTGTCTTGAGAATTGTCCTCAGTTTGTTACTTAAATCCGACAAATAATAGCAACATTCTATATAGAAACTCACAATCACGAAATAAAAACGTTTCTTTATGATGAAAACGAAAAGTGCCCGGACAAGGTATGGCTGAAGGGTGGGTAATATTTAGTTTGAAAGCTACCATCAGTATCACGATCGAAAAACTTACTCTAAGATATTAAATTCTCTGTTTTACCCCTTTTGCCTATTATATCCGTGAAGTCCCATAGGATAACTTACCTTGACCAATACTCGAGAGAATCAACAATTTCAGATATGAAAGAACTTTTTTTCTTCCTATATATATTTACTATTTCAAAGAAAGTAGAAAGTTCTTAAGTTTGTGTAAATACCGGATGGATCTAAAATAACAAATAATTGTATGTTATTATGAAATGTTAAATCAGTATTACGTACCTGTACTGCACTTCATGATATAAAATATAAATATTACAGCATAATATATAATATAATATAATATAACTTGACTATTTTTAACCAATGATAATCTTTAAATGTTTTCTTGTTTCCAGTTGACCGTTTATTATATTCAATTTAAAATATAAGTATCCATTTTAAAATTAATAAAATAGTTGAATGGTAAAATCGTATGACGTATATATATGTCATAAACGTGTCATGCTCATAAAATATACTTATTTCTACTATGCATATAATATTTATAGGTACCTACGTTTTTTTCTTCACCATTCGATTTACTATAAACATTAATAGTACCTACACCTAATTATACATTAGTTTTAAAAATATATCTTTTTTTGAAATTATTAATAGACAGTTTTTAATTATTCAGTTTTGGCATATAATATTACTACAACCGGCATACAGCATTTAGTAACAATATGTACAGTAATATAATATGCTTATATTTTTTATAATCCTATATGAATAAACCTCAACTAAAAACATTTAACAAATTTAAAATAAAAAATGATTTTGTAGTTAAAAACTTTTACATAAGTTGGTTATTCTGTAACCAAAAAATCTAAATACATAATTATGTAATATAAAAACGCAGTTTCTTTTTAGAGTTATTTTATGCACACAATTGGACAAAATTGCATATTAATTAATCTAGAATAATGATTTTATTTATTTTGTTGTATTTAAAAATATTATTCGTTGGTAAGGGAAAGCGGGGTATTACCGTATGTGGGGTAAAACTGTATAATCAGGATTTTATCAATAATCAATATCATGGAGGAAAACTGAACACACTGATTTAAAACGTTTTGTTTGTTTATTGAATATGATATGAGCGTGTTATGATCACATATCGGAAAAAAAATATTTTAAGTGTTTATAATCAATTAAACAAATTTAACAAAGAAAAAATAGTTTTAAAAAATTTTTTACAGATATGTTTTTATTATTATTCAATACCTTATTAAGTGTAATTTGCATTTATAGTTTGGATACATTCATTTATCTACTTAAAGTTCTTTATAAAGCTCGATTTATTTTAACTATTTATAGGGCATAAGGCGCTAGTAACCCGATTGATCTAAAAATTGGGATGCGGGCTGCTACGTATCTATAGAGAAATGATTTGTAATAAAAAAAATTATTTTTCATTTATTGAATTTAATATAACCAAAATTTTAAGTGGTAATATAGTTTATCACTGAATACTCAAAAACCCGAAAAACACCTAAAAACCTATGTTCTACACGACTACACCGTCAGTGGTATAATAGTTTACCACTTAAAATTTTTGGTTCCAAACGACAAATATGGTATTACTGTGTCTAACTATGCATTTTAAAATTATTTATTATTAATACTTTTATCAATCGATAAAGATAAATCGCCTCATACAGGCAGTGTTATAATAATTTACCACTTTGATATTAATTACCGGGGACATGATAACGATAACAACATTCACGTAAAGGCTAACCAATCGTATGACATTAATTTACCCATTGCATCAAGTGGTAAGATAATATACCAATAATAACTGATCATTAGAAAAATAAAAAACTGACTGGTAAATATAGCTATCAAAGACCTATTTAGGGTAAAATCGTATAACCATACCATATAGGAATACATACGGTTGTACCCCAGGTGTGGATCCAGTAGCCATCCGTGTTTGGTGCCACTGAGCCTAGGCCTAGGATTACGCACCATCTCCGCTCAGAATCGTTAAATAAAAAAAATATTTCTAACAATTTATGTACAACAATATAACAGAACATAATATATTTTATACATTTTTCATTAGGGGATACATAATAATATTGTAGGAATTAACGAGTGGATATAAAAACATAATAAAACTAACGATAAACAAATATAGTTAGAACATGAAAAATAGGATATTCATCTGATATCCTGACATCATTCCATATGTATACTTTATAGAAGCAGCGGTACTTGTGGCTGTTCCGTATCGGTCTGTAGGTGGCCGGACGACAGATCAGCTGCTGCTGACGATGCGAAGCGTCTCGAAAATCTGAACGGACAAAAGTGTCAGCAGTGAGTCGCCGTAGTGACATCGGCCAATGGTTGGACGCGTAGAAACATCAGACGCTGCACCAAAACATGTGGCACCGAGATATTGGGCTGGATCTCACAGATCTGGCTGCTGAATAAATTATGAGAGTTTTTGTGGAACTGAGGGCCACAAAGTTCAATTTTCCGCGATGTGGACCGAAACGTCAACGGTACAGAGCAGCCCAGCCACAGACATGACCCCGCGCTGGATGTCTCGGGCACATCCGCGACTGACTAATGTAAAAGACACAAGAGACATCGTGGCTAGGGCAGATCGGTCGACACACCGGCTCTACAGGTCGGACGCCGAGATATTGGGACTGGATCTGTTCGGCAAACCGGCTGCACATGTTTACTGACAGATCTGGCTGCCGAATTATGCGGGCCCGGGCTTCCAGCCCGCCATGGCGATAGTGGAAGCGGCGTTCAACGCCCTGTTACTGTTAGCGGACAACGTCGACGTCGATCCGTCCGGGGTCTAAAGACCCCGCCGTCAACGCCGGAAGTCCTTCAGCGGCTAGAGGACTGCCAAGGAGGCGGTGGTGTTCTGCCAGAAACGTTGCCTTGCCGTCGGAACTGGAACTGGGGATGCTGGAAGCCAGGGGTCGTCGCCACACGCTTGCAGACGCCGTCACAGTTCCGACGGAAACGCAACGATCCTGGCGTTGCCGTCGCAGGACTTACGGCGTTGACGTCGGCTTCTTTAGAACCGCGGATGTATCGACGACGACGTTGTCCGCTGACAGTACCAGCAGCCTGCTCGCCGAACAGATCCAGTCCCAGTATCTCGGAGTCTGACCTTTAGAGCCGGTGTGTCAGCCGATCCACCCCGGCCACGATGTCTCCTGTGTCTTGGACATTAGTCCGACTCGGCTGTGCCGAGACATCTGGCGCGGGGGGTCATGTCTGTGGCTGGGCTGCTCTGTACCGGCGACGTTCTGGTCCACGTCTCATCCTCACGGAAAATTGAACTTTGTGGCCCTCAGTTCCACAAAAACTCTCATCATTTATTCGGCCTCCGCAGAAAGCGACTTGTTTTCAAACAGCTTCATAATAATGATACGATTTCAATAGGTACAATTAAAATACAGAGTATAATTAATACGATGATATAACAATGTCAACAAAATGACAGCAGTTTTACAAATGAACGATTATCAAAAATTATAGGCTGTGAATTTTAATGAAATCTAAAGCAACGGGATGTTTGTTGATTTGTAATAGGCCAGTATAAATATGAACTCATATCAAATATAAAAAAAAAAATTTAGATTCTGAGCGGAGTGAAAGAATGTATTGGTTTTATAATGATGTGTGTCAAGGTGGACAAGTGGCTACCACTCTGCTGTACAGTAGTTGTCGAGTATTGTAATGGATGAGTCATATTTGAATTCAATGATGAATTATTGGATACGAAAAAAGATACTGAGAGGAGACGATGCAGCTCAGTGGCGCCGAACACGTAGGGGTATTTATATGGTACTTTTCCAAAAAATTAAAACACAAATTAAACACGTTTAAAAAATAAACCGTTAAAAAGTTTCAAATAAAAGTTATAGACCTTAAGTTTTTCTATGTATACCAATTTAAACAAAAAAAGCGGGTAAGTGGATGTTGCTCTGCTGTACAGTAGGTTACAAGTGGGTCATAATGGATTAATGGTATAATGGATTGTATTAAACCTGAATTCAATGATATTCTATCATTGTATAAGAAAAACGATTCTGAGACAGTTTGTCAGTCTAGATATTTTAAATTGTCATTAATTATTATATCATGTAAGTTGAATTAATATCATAATATTATTATGTTTTATTCGTTTCTATGGTAATAAACAAAGCGTTAGAAATTAGAATCCAAATTATAGAGGTTTTTCGTAATTTTTTGAAAAATTGCATTAAATAACTATATTGATAAACTCGAAAAATAACCTCTCTAAAGTACAATCTTGATCAAATT
>WHPZ01586533.1:0-11919 GCA_016617965.1 Macrosiphum rosae | reverse complement strand
GTCATAATTTTAAGATAATTTATTCGACCCATTCCTGCAATCAATTATTTACTGCAGAGTGCAGACGCCATACATACCAACATTTATTAAGTCATAATTAAATGTTTATTTATCCGTGTACGGTGAGAAAAATGGCCGCCTGTTTAACGAAACCGATTAAACTTTTGTGGTTTGTACATATTAATATATTATAATAGATGCGATTAACGTATTTCTACGAACATACGGAAATACATTAAATTGAACTGGTATAATCATGGCGATAATTAAATTGGCATAATCATGGCGATAATTACATTTTTTCTAGTAGAAAATCTTATGTTATATTGTACACCATAACCGTAACTTTAAGATAAACCAATATTATATTATATTCCAATATTCCATCAAAACAAAATGTAATTTATTGAACATTTACCGTTTTATTAGTAAAAAATGCATGATGATATTATAATATAATATTATTTATTATTTATATATGTATTTGCTAATAGATTGTACCTAAAGCCTAAAGGACTTGACAACTGACCATCACCTGTGACGACTGACAATACAATAATAGAGTTGAAAGTATTATTTTTTCCGAGTTGGCGGTGTGTTCTATTAATATAATTGTGAGTGATTTATTAACTCGAGCCAACTACGGAGAATATTATAAAAACTCACCTACAAGTGTCTACAACTTCTTTTGGAGTATTAAAAAATAATATTATCGCAATGCATAAAATCAAATAAAATAACATTGACTATTATAACCAAATATTTGAGAAAAAAAAAAACGAAACTTTTATAGGTAAAACTAACAACAAAGGCTATGGAATGCTTCATAATATACATACGTAAATAATTAAATTAACATATTATTCGGAGTGTTATCAGTTCGACTGCAACTTTCACTACACTTTTTTTTTGTTATTATTATTCGTTACACTACCAATGTATAATATTTTGATATGCTTTGTTCATTTATTAACTTGTTCTAAGTAGGCGTGCAGTTAATAAGATGACATAATAATATAAGAAACATAATATATTTATAACAATAAGAAACAATAAGTTTTCCCGACATTAAATACATTATGTTATAGATTTGTATTCTAATTAATATTTTGTAATGCATGTTCAATAACTATAATACGTTATACCTGCCTGTAAGTGGGTTTTAACTATTATTTTGACGATTATTGAATACAATTTGCCAAGGATCTTGCGGTATATTATAGATCGCATTAGTCATTAATCATTATATTTACCAAAACATTATTATATGGCAATTTTCCCAGTCGTGTGCAACTATGTATTTTACATTATGAATATTAAATACTATTTAGTCGAACTAGGTAGGCATTATTGCTAAAAGTTAATGGTTACTCAATGTTTGAAGTAGAAAATTGAAACTAAAGATATCTATGATAGCCAATAGGCATACGCACTTAAGTGTAACTACGCAGGAAACGAAGAAATTAAAAACCGGTTCATTCGATAATAATTAATTCAAGTTGAAAAATTAAATAATTAATAATAAATAATTGATTTTTATTTTTTTTAAATTTAAGACTTAAAGACGTGGATACATTATAATTTCTACACAACTACACAATCACCTACCTACCTATGTATAATACTGAATAACACATACCTATATTTTATTTTGTTTTTAAAATATTCCGAGTTTTATTATAATCTGTCTGGTTGAATTATGAGATTTGCTCTTGGTAATTATCATTATTACTATTATTATTAATTACTATCATTATTATTAGTTAAATTATTTTAATCGTCGAAACTTGGATACATTAATACGTCGAACGGTTTAAGGTCACAACACTAAATCAAAAATGATCCATTAATTACGGTGCGCGAAGGATGTATATTATTAAAAGCATTACTACATTTATTCATTTTAAAATGATATTTGAAGGACATAATATTATTATTATTATGTTTGGCGAGTCTAGATATCATTTTTTACTTAAGTATATACATTTTAAACACGCCTGATTATTAAATCACGTTTACTCGTGTAATAATAATAAGTAGTAATAGTAATAATATAATAACAGGTATATGTCGTCGTGTAGAAGTGCGTTTTTTTTTTCCACTACACGAACTCATAACGATATTTACTTGACGAATATAGCCGGCATCCGGAAAGACGTCATGTATGTCAGTACGTGCACCTACAACTTACGTACATATGGCGTAATGCCCGCAAACCCAACACTAACAGTGTTATATTATTAATAATTATCATTGCCGGAATCGGTTCGAAGTCGCTGTGAGCTTTGCGATTAAAAAACACCGTTCCCGTTCGACTTACTGTGTGTGTGTGTGTGTGTAAATATTATGTATTGCCCTGTATATTATAATGTTGTATTGTACGAGGTGTATAACAAGGAGCACGCAGTCACTTCGTTACAATACTATAGGACGTCCGGGGGTCGTGGCCCGTCGGGTGGATGGGGTTGGCGGTAATTTCTGGGGATCTGGCGAGCCTATTTATAACCAAACGACGGAGAAGGGTGGTGGCCGCGTTAAATTCGAAAGGACATTTTTTCGGTGCCGATCTTTGTTAGAACGCGCGCACGCTGGTTTTTTCTTAGGTTTTTTTCCTGCGTTATGCGTATGTATATATATTATACACATATACATAATATACTCTGTATTATTAATGCCCGGGCACGTTGCCATGACGACCGTGTCTCCAGCGAAAATGAGAGGAAAAAATTTGCGTTTCCTCCCCACGTCATTTCCATTCCACGCCACCGACACCGCCGCCTACATCCCGCCCGCCTTCTAGCCCTCGCACTACCCCTCACACCCTCTGCCATTTCGCCCTCTCTTTCGTTCCTTCTCACCCACCATCACATCGTAGTTTGCCGAGCCGGTATATATAATATTATAATGGAACTTTGATAAATAAGAGATGCAAGGCCGGAGGGTCGGTCGTGCGAGTCGGCCTTGGTGAGGGGTCGGGAGCGTCGGGAGTGGGGCGTGTGGGTCGGGCAAGTGGAGGCGAACTTTTGATAAATAAAAACTTGGAAAGTTTCTCACACAGAATATAATGCGGTCCGGCCGGGGCTCGAGACCTGTTAAAAAATACACGCGCTGCGGCGGATACGGGGGTGGGAACGACTGGGAGGGGTTGAGATGAAAACCCCAAGGGGGGGATACCCGAACTCGTATTGATTTTTACATTAGCTTTTTAGCTTAGCCTCATACCGTTTATTAAATTACCCCGGGGCTCTGCAAGCGATGGACCTTCAACCCTCTTCTCTACGAAATTACGTCATTTAAAAAATATATATGTGTGTACCATGTATATATACGCATTATGAAAAAAAGTAATAATTTTTTTTTCTCGGAGAAGGGAAAAACAAGAACGTTTTTCTGATGCACTCGTAAACGCCAATGAGTATAATAATATATTATAATATCATATACGTCATATCATAATATAGGTGTACCTAGATGTACACGTACAATCAGAATAATATTTATATAACCTAAATATGTAATACTGCAGAAGGTCGCACTATACAGCATATTACAATACGTACCCATGTACAGAGATATTTCTACAGTTCATCGTTTCCAAACGACATTAGTGTATTATTTTAATATGCCAGTCCGTCGAATTGTATTATCATTATCATTATAATGGGTATACTTGTGCAGTATACTACAACTGTACATATTGGCCACTAGTGACTAGTTGTATATAATAGGTAAACACAGTACTTAAAGGTACTTCCACCTACATATAGTATTATTTTATTGTGCACAGTACAGACGGTCATACCAATAAACTTATACCTACGATGTATACGGAAATCCGATGGAATCAACTTTATGATACACAATATCTAATAAAATGACTGATCTTGACGATATACATTTCAAATTAACTGTTGTTGATTTTTTTATACTGGGTGTTCCTGAAATGGATGAGGTAACTAGTATATACGTACTCAGTGAGATGGCCCAATGAAGATTTTTTTGAAATTTTTTTTCTATCTTCAAAATCTGGGTTTATGCATTTTATTTTTAGAACATTATCTTGATTTGTATGAGAACACTACAAGATAAACAGTGGTGATAGTTGTTTGTTTTTATTTTAAGTACCTACATGATTAATTAACACATTGTTTTACATTGTCAACTAATAAAAATGATAAAATAATAACAAAATTAGGGTAAACAAAGTTTTAAATTATCGAATTTACTGACATAAATTTAAGTTGTGTTACATTGTAAAATAATAATAATTTAATACACTTTATTTTGAAAACCTATTTTTATCTACATTTGTTCAATGTACAACAATGCACTTTTCTATCCGACGATGTAATGAACTCCCAAATTTTATCCAACAAATTCAATGATATCAGCTACATTATTAATTCTCATAAAAAGTTCATCTCTATTATTTAATTCTTTGTCATAAACATGTTATTTCTGAATATTCAGTGTTAGTGTACTCCATTCTCCATTGTTCAAAAATTTAAATTAAAAACAAATTATAGTGTTGTTCAATATTATCAAATATTGAACTCATCTATAATCAAATCAACTAATGTTCTTTATGTAAAAAATATGGTTAATTAGTTATTTTATAATAGGTCTTAAGGATAAAAGTTCCCATATTTTATTACACTTGTACATCTACATCACACAAATCAATGTAATACGTCAGTAAATTCGATCATTTAAAACTTGATATGACACCTCGATTCGTATTAGAATTTTGCAAAAAATACAACTTGACCATTTATTTTTACATTTGAGATAATGTTCTAAAAATAAAATGAAAAAACCCAGATTTTGAAGATAGAAAAAAAAATTCAAAATAATCTTCATTGGGCCATCACACTGAGTACCCAATACCCAATACCCATATGCTAATTACTTCATCCATTTCAGAAACACCCTGTATACGCTAAGTGTTCTCCTTACGGTTTGTAGACATTTAAAATTATTTAGACACGTCATAAATAATAATTATTAACAAACGTCAAACGCGTATATTATATTATAATTATATTTTAATACTAAAAGGGCCTTGCCAGCGTTACATTCTCATTTTTACAATCGTTCGACGAGGTTCTGTTTAATTAATTATATATATTTTTGTTATGTCTGCTGCTATGTATAAAACCTCTAATTCCACGTTTATATATATAATCGTTCTGTGTTCATGAGCATCAACATGATGGCTTACATATCATGCGTCTAGTATTCTATGAGTTATTTGGTATGTTTTTTATTATATGCTCTGCAGTATATTACATTAAATCATACCTATTCCTCACGATCAAACCAATATTTTGAAGTGATGCGTTATTGCAAATATAGATATTATTATAACTTGATGTTTTAAAATTGTTTATCAGTATATTAAGCTCTGTTTGTATGCATTTTTTAAGGAGCCGATTTGATTTCGTCAGTCAAATTAAATGAGCAACGCTCGTTAGCCCATTGCGAATGAAAAAAAAAGTTTATATAATATTATGATGCACCTAACTCCTGAATCGACTGTGCATCATGCTCTGTGCATGTAGATGTGCACTACGTTTCCAGATAAACGTGGTATATATTATATCGATACATTAATATTATTATCATGCTTATGTGGAAACTGCAGTACCTATACATATTACATATATATATATATATTATGGATTGCTCGTATACTTCAGCAGACGGACATATACTTAGAAGAGTATTAAAATGCGACTTCTTAGTTCTAGACTGGGACGATAAACTACACTTGTACGAGAAATAACACTAACTTATGCCTTGCCTATACATAAATATATACTTGTCACAGGTTCAAATGCTTGATGGTCTTTTATTCAAATATTTAATAAGCAGCGTACAGTCACACGACGTCCTCTGTACACATATATTATGTGCCTATTCGGAAAGGCAGTTCACGCTGCATTCGATCAACACTTCTATATAAGTCGGATATCTTCGATATAAATCCCCCACGCGTACTTATATGGCTATATAGGATTTATATATATATAATGAATACGGCGTATATATATATATATCTATTCTATTCTATTATTGTCCGTTTGATTTTAACTACGGTTGATCGATTGTTCGTTTATTATTACTACTACAACTAACCCGTGGGGAAGGCAACTATTTATTTTATTCGCCGCGCATTTATATATATATTTAGTTCACTTCTCCTGCAGGAAATCGTTATTATATTACAAAACATAATATATCATCTTTCGTGTGCACTGTATAGGTATGTTGTTTGAACAATGCGCGTTTCACTAAAACGCATAAGCATCTTGAACTCTTATCCTGATTTTCTATTATATATATCTACCTACCTACGTATTTATCAATACGAAGTATTTTTTTTTCTTTATTAATTTAAGTCCGATCCCGACTGATGCATCGAAACCACGTGAGGATAAAATTATCTATTATTTTATTTTTCATATATACCTAGTATCAATAATAGTTTGAATAAATTTCAGTTAATGGTTGTCATAGAGTCGTTTTGTATATCATATACCTACGTATATATACAGGTAGCTAAAACAAACGCACAGTCGTTATTTTAAATGTACGACTGACTGACAGCTGTTGGTACTTAATAGATTAGTTTTAGATATTTAGAGCGGAGCGTGGGAGCTATTTAATGTAATATATCATTGTATACCGGTAAATGCGAGGGAGGGGTTCGTTCAGTTCGATGTTTTAATGACGAGGTGACGGAATTACCGTACACCTATAGGCTTTAACCTCGCTGTAAAAGTCGGAAACGACTAATGAACCGTCCCCACCGTGCGTAGGTACCAACCAATATAATATATATATATATATATATGTGTGTATTAAGTTTAAGTTTGAGTGTATGGTAATTAGGTTAAAAGAAGTTTTTTTAACTTTGTCAATTCCGAATATATACTTGTCACCGACTAAATCAATTTAATTTAAAAAAAGTTCGGTGTGAAGTTGTTGGACGTAGAAACTATAGAAAGTTGATAGTAGTCTTGTATGGGAAAATGTCAAATTTGTAAATAATATGATTAGGCTTTCTTTCATCCGAAAATCCATTTGATGTGATACGTTTATATATATATTATACCTATATACAATATACATATTACATTTACAATTTACATCCATGAATTATCTTTGACGAACGTATTTAAATATTTATAATATTAAATAATGTATCTCATTCCCCTTGTCCAATAATACTGTATAATATTAGTGTGTTGTATAAATGTATAATTTACTATTACATCAAATAATATATGCAAGTATATGGTTTTATATATTATGTAGGTTATTCTACGTTTGGTGCAATTCATCTGAAATGTGTACCTAAAAGCTAAATGGTCATAAACTAAACGTATACAGTAAGTATTATTATTTTTTTTCGACGGTTATGGACACTTACAAACCATAATATTAGCATTCTCATTTCTTGTTTCACATTTTTTTCTAAAATATTTTATACACGCTGGTTATTTCTGTCATTTCATATTATTATGTTTATTTCATGTCTACAGATAATAATATATAACAAGTACAAATACCTAAAGCTAACAACATAATTATTCTTATAAATTAAGCAAACGTGTTCATGTTATTTATTGGTCGAAATCTGCGTATAGATGTCCACCATAATATCCATCGATCGTTTATATAATCTTCGAGTTTCTTTTTTGTATTTTGCAAATCTTCAATGTGAACAGTATTATAGGTACTACACACCTTTACAGTTTGACTTTGCCGTAGTCGTTCCACGTCGTTCAACTAATACGTCAAAAACGGACCTAAACACAATAGGGCACGAAGCTCAACTACAGTACAAAACACATATGCCTATACAATGTGACATGTATAGTTGGTGATAGTAATATTAATATAATGGTGGGTATGTAATATTATTTTGTAGAAAATACCTACGAGTTTCTAAAAAAAATTACATAATATCGAGCGGTCGACCGGTTGGACTTTATAATAGATACTCGGTGGTAGATTTTTATTAATTGACTTGTCACTTGTATCATTATTATTACTTGAATCGCGACTCTGAGTTCCACCGGAAGTCTTCTATTACTATACGTCGGCATGCGTATACCTAACCTATGCGTATTGCACGCGCGGCCGTACCATTCAGGTGACAGTTTCGTTGGCTATTAAAAAATACAACTATATTATATTATATTATTAGGAACCTGTTGTCTTATTTCGAAATACCGGTGTGGTAATTAAAGGCGCACACTACGACAATTTATTACAGCAATGATAATTTATTATTTCTATAACATTATAATTATTATTATAACATAAACAAATTACGGTCGGTTCGCTTTTGTTGCGGGTGACACTCCCGCGAGCGACGGCTGCGGTTTTTCTCGAATTCCTAGCACCACTATACACCATCGTGGGCATACATCGCAGTGGAATCTGGCGCCGAAGCAGTACACACGTAATGTACAATTAATTTTTATTTTACTTGGCTAGTTGTTACGTGTTTGATTATATTATGTTTCTTACGAACAGTCCAACGTCGTGTTTCAGCCCCCACGCCGCCGATGACCAACGATTGCGTACGATCCGTCTTAATAGGCAGTGAAAAATCCAAAGTTATTACTACATATATTGTAGTCCATATACGCGTAACGCTTAAACCATAACGTCTTGAAGCCAATACATTATTAGCATATGCTGCAGGTTACTAGAGACGTGTAATATTTGAAGAGCCTATATTGTATTTTATGCACTCTACGCGCAATGCTATATGGTATAAAGTTTATGTTATGTTTCGCCGTCAGGCCACGTAATCGTTTGAAATATAAACGGTTTCTATTTAGGTGAACGGTTTTTGAAATTTTTTTCAGAATTTAATTCGAGTAAAATTCTTGGGTTTCATTTACGGTTTTTTAACCAGGGTTCGAAAGTTCTCGACTCCGGTCATATGGTACGGTGTTGAACGTTTTTTCGGTTGAATGAAACATAACACAGGATTTTAGCAGTTGTTCAAAAAACTGTTTTCGATTCACGATCTTCGGTATTTGCACTAACGCAGTGGCGCCTCGACTATACATCATCATGAAACTTCTTCGAGTGATATTTCGTATTAATTTGTATAAAAATGTTGAACGTCTCTCTTTTTGTCGAGATCGCATCTGATAAGAAGAGAATTTCGTTTCACAGAGGGATCGATATCATAATATACGTATCTCTGTCACAAAGATATGCGATCGATTGATCACTGTCGTCCAGATATTAATATTGTGTGATGCCTTTCGTTGTGCCAGACCGTTTCGAGTTTCCTTCCATACAACACAGCAATATTACAAACGATCCGACGGAGGACGCTGGTAGCACGGAAGAAGTTAGGTATATATATATATAGATAATATAGAGATTAGTATATAGGTTTATACCAAGGCACCTATATCACTTTATTCAAAGAAGACGAGTATCCTCGGTAAAAATAACGATAATAATACGAATTATTAAAACCGTACGTCAAAGTTGTTCTATTTAATTAACGATTATTTATATTGCCAAGGTAACCGGCTCGGCTCGAGTATATTTGAATTATTCAGGTTGCCATGATACGACGTAGTTCTAGACGTACTTAATGTTTTATAACATGTCATATATATATATATATATGTGTGTATGGAGTCTTCGTGTTGTATAACACATCAGCCGTTCTTATAATGATATAAATATACTCGTAGGTAGGTATGTTTATATTTATATATTGTTATAAACGTACGAATTACGATCAAAGCGAATGGCAGAAGTCGAACTCGGCCTCATCCGGGGGGCCTCGACGCGCGACGGTTATAGCAATAATAAAAACCCGAAAATCACTGGAAGAATTTCTATAAATTATAATGTATACGATAATATTATTATATGATGTATGCTGTATAGGACATAGGCACCACATAAAGATTTTACATATTATGTGCGTTTGATATAAACCTACGTGTATAAAAATAACTATCGCGGCGAGCTGCAGACTAAACCTGCTGCAGTCAGCCATAATAATAATAATATTATTATAACATTTATATTGAACGTATATGATTTTTGTATTATTATGTTGAGTGTCGCGAGCGCACCAAAACGCGCTGTTTACGTGATTTTGGTTCGAATTCCGATCGAGGCGAGTGACATATGAAACCCTTTCACGGAGGGGTCTTTTTCGAAATATTTAACGACGACGACATCAATGACGGACCCCACCGCGGTACGATTTCGTGAACTACCTAATAAAAATTATCGTAATTTTTTACGATCGGCCGTCGTACGAAAAATAAACTTATACAGCATATACGCGCGCACACGTATTATTGTTGTGAGTGCATTATAACACGACGAGAGGGGGGTGGGGTGGTTACACGCGGAATTCACACTCTGCGAGCACAATGTATACCATACACGAAATCCGTGCGCTCCGTATATGGCGTATACAACGTGTACTTGCGTCGGTTTTTCGCGGTGGGGGGAGGGGGGACAAAAAGGACGAGATAAAAAATAAAATAACAAATCGTGATGTTGCGGTCATCCGCGCGAGCGGTAATAACAATTATTATCATTACGGTCCGGAGGATCATTATAATATGTGAGTCGGTGGTCGTCGTCTCGCGGCACACACTCACACACACACACTCTCCGCAGGTATACCGAAAAGTTTAAGAATAATAATAATTCTTCTCGGATGGTCGGATGTCGTTATAAAAGACCGTGTGTTTTTGTCTCTGTCCGTGTATCTGTGTGTGTGTGTGTTTCACACAGTCTCTCGTCCTCTCTGTTTGACGCGTTATTTTTATTATTATTTTATTACTCTCGAGTGTGTGTGTGTGTGTGTGTGTGTGTGTGTGTGTTCATGCGCGTGCGTGCGCTCGTACGTGGCCAATTATTATTTACGGGCGCAGGGAAAACGATAATGGAAAAATATTTGTGGTCGACATCGGTCGCGCACCAACAAATGATAATTAAACCCGGTACGCTCCTCCAGCCACCGGGTGACCACCGCCGCCCGTTCATTTCTCGCCCAGCCGTTCGTTCATTACACATTATATTATTATATTACAATAACGTGTGTGTGTGTGTGTGTGTGTGTGTGTGTGTGTGTGTGTGTGTGTGATAGCGTGTGCATCGACGGGACTCGTAGGAGACTATAGCTGGCGAGCACCGTCGACGAGTATTTTATGTCGTCAGCTGCTTATTTCCAAAAAAATTGTCGTGATCGTCATGACGTAGGACCCGACCCGACACGATATTATTATAATATATTATCGTCGTGTACATTTTTATCCACATAGTAACGATAATTAGCCATGGCGTCATTCAGTGACGATCTATATTAAAGAGTACCTAGTATGTTGCAGTGTATTCAGACGGTGAAATAACGCCAGAGACCTGCTGCCACGGTCTTTACTAGTACGTCATCCGGCATACTAGGCGATTTGATTTTCAGACTGTTTGAGAGATTATTTGACATGTCTACTGACTCCATGGCTTAGTGTACTACATATAGTATAGTAAATTGTGTAAAAAACATTTTCAAAAATGTTAATAGTTTTGAAATAATGTGAGATAATGAGAGTCTTATGTTAAATGGATCACCCCTGGACTATAATATTATTATATATTATAGAAATTATAGAAAACCTATGCTATCGTCCGTCGTACATAATAATCTGTCCATTTTTTTTAGGATAGTACCTAGGTATAGTTTAAGTATGCCAGATATGGTGAATAACCATTAAAAATGGATGATGATTGACTACAGCCTCCATTGGATATTCCTCGCTTGCGAATATTGGGATTACTATTGTAATCGTAGTGTACTCAAACTATTATAATTTTCAATCATATACAAGGCAACAATATTTTAATATCACCCAA